>JANHGB010015686.1:0-29196 GCA_026283785.1 Coracopsis vasa | reverse complement strand
CATTTGTGACTAACTGGCTCTAGCAGAGATAACACCTCAGTATACAGTTGTGGTGGGGTGAAGAGTAAGGGTTTGCAGTACTGCTGTTGGGTGTTCTTAAAAATTGAGTGTGGTGCACTGTGGAAGAGTAATTGGTAGCAGAATAAGGGGCTCATGTGGTGTTATTTAGGCTTAGCACTGAAAAGGGACAATGTGAAAGCTCATGGTCTGAGAACAGCATCTGGGAAGGCTAAAAGTTCCTCAGCATATGGAGGCTTCACGTTGCCTCTTACCTGTTGCCTGTACATATGTAGAGTAGTGTGAAGTGCTGAGTGCCAGAACTTTACTTCTTTCTGGCCAAGATAGAAGATGTGAAAAGAAAGGGCAGGACAAGCATCTTGGAACACCCTATCTGCCCGAAGGCCAGAGACAGTATGGAACATAGTTGGACACATTCTTGAAATCTAGAAATACATGTTTTTAGAATAAAACAAATGCTTACTGGATACTGATAAGGCAAAAATCTTTCATCTGAAATAAAAAAAAATATTGTGTAGAAACAGATATATGTGGAAGACTATTGTAGCAGAAGTATTTCAAGAGTTATTTGGATGGAATATTTAAAATAAATCATTATATGGAATGACGAAAAAAAGACCCAGTGCCAGATTCATCTCTGCGTGTCATTCCATGTGTTTCATTCTATTTAATAATAGACTTATGCCAAGAAAGAGTTCAGGTAGTTTTTGCTCTGCTTATGCTAATGCAACTAACTTAATTGTATGAAATTGGTGCTGCTAAAATAAATTCAGTTACAAAAATTTGAAGCTTTTGGAAAAGCATTAATTGATATAATTAAAATGAAGCATTCACTTCAGTTTTCATGTGCCAGTGCTTGACAGAAAAGTTTCTGTTACTTCTGCGTATTGTGTCTGTCTTTCCGAAATAAATAGAAGTAAAATTATTTTTTATAGGCATATAGCCAAGTGATCATTATTGTCTTGAGTCTGGATGTAGATTCTGGCGGGAGAGTTGTGTTGTATTGTGTAAGGGAGATATTGTCAACTGTATAGACTTCCCAGCAGTTTGAGGAAGGAGGGATTTTCTTTCCTTTTTCAGTCTTCTTCTTGTTATTGATAGCACTCAATGAAAAGAGCAACAGATTTTTTTCAGAATGCTTGCATGGTGCTGTGAATATGTTCATTCCATTTATCATAGAAAGAACTGTCACACCAAATAGAGTTATCGGAATGTCATGTGTGTACATATTGGTGCCTCAGCTGTTCTAACTTCAATGGCTGTCTCCGGTCAATCTGTGAAGAATCCTGTAAACCTGAAGCCAGATGTGGTCTGCTTTCTACATTTATCATCAATCATGAATACAGCATCTTGCAGTCATGTAGCTCTGTGTTCCTGCCTGTCTGACCATAGAGCAGTGCTGCAAGAGCATCAGATTTCACAAGGAAATTGTAATACCCAGATTCACTGGATGGTATTATTTAATGTTATATGTCTGTGTGTGAAGTATATAGGGAAATGCTGTGTGCTGTCAACATGCTGCTAGTTTATCTCTTCTGATAAAGGCTTGTGAAGACTAATTATGAACCAATTTGTTTCCCAGTGAAACTGGAACTGAAACTCCTTTTAACGATATGGATTGAGCTCCTGCTATGTCACGGTTTTATTGTAGAAATTTCTGTTGGGTCATGGTGAGTCTAATCTAAAGCAAATTACTCTTTATCCAAATATCACCATATGTTGAATGAGCACACAAACAGATTTGGTTTTTATATTTGGTAAATGAATAATTACTTAAGTACACAATGATAATAATTAATTTTGAATGACATTCATTAGTGGTTTTGATTATCTCAGGCTGGAATGTTTCCATTAAAGTGTTCACAAGTTTTATAAGACAGCATTAAGGTGGTTGTTCAATAAATATGTACTGATCAAGATTAGACCAAATGAAAATAAGCACTTTGTGTATCATCATGTAGCAATACGGATTTGGTAAACGGATGGATGTCCTAGCCACAGGAGAATAATAACAGAAAGACATAAAGGAAAACAAAATACACCTTAGCAGCAAGGCATTATGTCTATATTCTTTCAGTCACTAATACCACTAGTAGCTTTAAAGGTAAATTAAATATATGTGTAGCTGTAACAGAGTGAAACAAAGTCAGACATTAAATAAGCCTTCTGTTTGGTCTCTGTCTTTAAAATGGTGGTTATCAGAAACAATTCCAGCAACTAAAACATTTGGTAATCTAACATTCATTAGTAGGTTTAGACATTAATCTGACTTGTGCTATCCAAGTCCATTCACAATGAAATTCCTTGGATCACTAGTAGCCAGTGTGACTCTTTAGGAGATGGGTCTAAAGAGCTGACAAAGCGACTGGTGTATTTGTACACTGCTTCACTTGTGAAGCAGCTCCTGGCTTATTAGGCAAACTGAGGTCTTCAAACACTGTGAGAGGTAAATGCCTGAGTCAGTCCACTTGGGTGCAATTAGAGCAGGCCTCTTGCTAATGCAGTGACCTTGGGTGCACTTTGGAAAGGCATGGTTCAAGACCTGAAAGAAACAGCTCTGGGCTTCACCAGGTGGGAAGAATGACACAGAACAAAGCAAGCTCAAACTTTTCCTTTATGCACTATGGCACCACTATTGATGAAGATGAAATATGATGTGGAATTTCTCAGTAGTTACAGTATGAGAAAGAGGCTTTGAAGTTGCATAGTAATTCTGATTCTACAGTGCTGCTTCAGAGCATGTAATTCTTAAGTATTTTAATGATGTTGTATATGTATGTTTTTCACTTCTAGTTAAACAGGACAGCTTTTAAATATTTTGCTATGTGTCAGGGCAAGTGTAAAGAAATAACTGCTCACAGAGATTGATCTCAATGAACAGGGTTTTAAATGTGAAGAAAGAAACTCTAACAACATTCAGATAACCATCTTTCCTTTTACATCGTCATCCACCAGGATAGATAATGCAGCTCAAGTAAAATCAAGAGTTTTATTTCATTTGAGTATTATTTCTTTAATTTCTGTCAGATTAGTAATAATCTTGTTGAAAGGGTTGTCTCTGACTGCCAAATTTCGTAAAACTACATAATTAAATGTTCTGGTAGACAAGATGATGGTTAAGTTTACTCCTGGCGTGAGATCATAACATAATTTAAAAATTGTTGTAAACACTTGCAGAACAGATTACATTGAAATAATATATTGAGTATTAACATGTTAAATTAAGACACAATATTGATGGATAAAAATTTAAAGTAGGCAAACGAAAATACACATTAGACCATGGAATAAAGTCTTCAATCATGACGTGAAATAGAGCTGCAATTTTCTCTAAATAAGTAAATAACACTTAGTGCTCTAGAGAAACACATTTGAAGTGTCACCATTTAAGTAATACATAAGGTTGAGTGATATTAAAATGAATAAAAGGTTGATTTTTAACACCAGTTCTGTACCTCATGCTACTTTTTCAGTATTTTACAAAGCACATGATGCATTTGACTTGAAAAGATACTAATTAAGAAGAATTCAGTAAGGGATATTGGAGTGGAATTTATGCGTTTTCTAAAATCCATTCCTGGGAGGGGTGGGTAGAGGTACATTTTGCCATTTTAAAATATTTTCCTTTGGAGGCTACTTAGGACAGCAGCACAGCTCACAAAGAAAGTAGAAAAGGCCTAAGGCTGCTTCTTAGGAAAGCAGTCAGCTCATAGATATCCTGGGAACCATTCCACTAGTCAGAGCTGTCAAGCAGCGAATGTAAAATGTCTTTCTCTGACTTCTGAGGAGGTTTGCTTTACACCGTTATCTCATCCTGAGGGGGCTACTTAGAGACAACTGATCCCCATTCGGATTGTTGCACAGCTGTGTCAATGAAGCTCTGTTCCCCAGTTCTGTTAAAAATGAACATCTGTCTTAACTATCAATTTAGTTCAGTAGCAGAATCGTTGGCTTTTCTTGGATCTTAAAAACTTGTATCTATGACAGTTCTTAAACTTCCACATGTGGAAGACCTCGGTATAACTACAAGCTTTGCTAGTTCTATGTAAAGTTCTCTGGTAAAATGACTGGATTTATTATATGCATTATGTTTTCTGGAGACATAAATAAATGCAGACTGGCAAATGTATGCATCTTTAGGCTAATGACTTCAGCTGCAGTGCTTCTGTACAGTGCAGATCCTCCATACCCTCATTAAGTCTTAAGCTTTAAGTGTAAAATATAAGAAAAAAAATAAAGAGAAATTAATGTATTTTTTTTCCCAGTATCTGAATCTTTCATTCTGTCAAAGTGGAAATACTTTTGAAGTTCTGTTACACATTCAATTTTTCCTTGGTTACCAAATTATGCTTTATTTATGGGAACCTGGTGGTTACACACTTTTGGATACAGTTGCAGATCTAGCTGTTATTATGTGTGGAAGGGAAGACAGATCATGGTGTAACTGGTGTGACATCAGGCAATCAGCTGGGGGGACTATTACCTCCATATTAGCTACTCAGTGCCTGGTCCCTTCTTAGTAAGTCTGTGTTTGCTATTTGCATCTCTTAAGTGTCTATACAGCTTTTAAGATCTTATCCTTACCATCTTTAAGCTATTAAAGCAGAAAAGAGATGCCTCAAACCAGACAACAAACCTTTTTCAAGCTTCTCAGCTTATTATTCCAGAACTAGAAAGAGGCTTTTCCTAAGATTTTTCTAACTGTTGAGTCTGAATTGCATCTCTCACTTTTTAAGACATTAACTAATAAGATGAAGAAGATTATTTGCTTCTAAGTTGCAGTTGATAGAGTACATACAGATGTTGTGTGTACAGGCTGGGAAAGAGGTTCTGGTAAACATTTGAATATTTATTTTTAAATTAATTTTTACATTATTTTTACATTAATTTTTATATGCTCTATAATCTAAATGTGCCTGGCAGTCACTGTGGAGATCTGCAAACATATACAACTACATTGATAACAAGCAAAGGTATCACTGCAAATGTACAGGCAGTGGAGAATAAGACAGCTGCCTAAATTTGATCCTCAGATCACTGACTATATTTCTGTTATGTTCAAGTTGACAAGTATTGGCAAGTAAATCTGAAAGTTGAGTGGTCTTGTTATCACAGTCAACTGTGTAAGCGCTTATAAAATCAAACTATGGAAAAATCTTATAAAATCAAACTATGGAAGAATCTACAAATTATAAAGCAATTAAAATAGGGGTAATCAGAATTGAATTACTAGGCAATCTGTATTCTGAAGGGCAAAATAAAAGATTGCAAAGTGGACGAGACCAAGGTGATTAAATCTTTATCTCATTCGAGCAGCAACCACACCTAGTTGTTTTGGAAGATATTTAACTGTTACCTTGTAAGTGAAAACAAATCCCTGCCCTATTGTATTTTTATATACTTGGGAACATTCTTATTCCTGAAAGCAAACTGACCCTTTCTAAATGCTGTCAAAATACTAATTTCAGCTGCCTCAAGACAACAGTTTTTACAGATACAAATAGAGGGGTTTTAAGAGTATTAAATACTGATAGCTTTATTATTACAGGAGTCTATTAGGAAGGTTTGTTTCTCATTTTGAAGAGGAGATTGTATTCATCTTTTCTCTAAATGAAAGAGTCTTAAATTATTTTTTTTTTCTTATGCTCTTATGGTAAGTTTTTTAAAATTCCTTTAGAGTTCTTAAAATAAATGGTGAATGTTCAGTGACTAGAAAATTTGTGGGTTTTTTTTTTTTGTTTTGGTTTTTTTTTTTTCAATTATTTGCTTACCAAAATAAAAAATACAGAGTAATCAAAAATCAGTTCCATTGCAGAAGCCAACTTTGAGAGCAAATTTTGTTTTTCACTGTCATTACTGTGCCTGGAAGGCAACAGAATGAGGATATTGTAGACATGTTAGGTTCGGTCCAAAGATTGTGCTTGAGGGTAAGTAATGAAATCTTATATCATTGGTGGTCTAGTGAAAAAGATGAGAATGATGTCAGGAAAAGCTTGATTTACATGCTTTATCTGCTGGTATGTTTTGTCTGTATACTTTCTCTTCTGGTCCAGTCAGCACAGAATCTTCTCATACAAAAGCATAAGAAACCAAAATGGACTTTTTCTCCAAGCTGTGAAAGGTAACAGATTTAGGAATTGGTGATCTATGAGGAAAAACAGTTTAGGAGAGGTAGACTACCAAAACTGAACTTCCAAGGTGCCAGCATGTGTGTGTGCTGCCTCCTGACGCTCCCGGCTGAAGCTCAGTTGCTGGTTTCACTTAGCCGGGCAGAGCACTGCGAAAAGAACCTGCTTTCTGCAGCTGAATTCCTTGAGTAGGAGCTGCTTGTCTTTGCTAGTTAAGGTCCTGAATTCACAGAATTGGAGGAAGATAGTGCTGAGAATTTTCTGGAAGATTTGAGTTGGAATAGAAAACTCAGAAAAAATGAGTCTGCAACAGAGACAGTTTTAGATGCCCATGTTGGCTTCCCCCCATCAAAGTGAGTTGTTCCCACCCTGCTGCTCTAGGCTTCATCTTCTGGCTGTGCTAATTCAGCTGTTTGTTGGGCTGTGCTCCTAAGCAGATCTGTGAAATAATCCAGTTTAAAAAGAAACACATTTTTTGTCTTTTGAAAAATATGTATCTCATTTCACTGATCTGTTTTAGAATGTAGCCACAGAAACAGCCGAACCAGCACAGCTGAAGGAACAGGCACAACTGACTGGGAGGTCAGTGCGCAACTGAAGGGGACTGGAAAACTTTTCCACTACCCTTGTACCACTGCAGTTTCCAATGCAAAAGTGAACATACAAAAAACCATAGGGATGGGATTTTCCTGTCTTTGATTTAGTTGTGGTCATGTGCTCATTAGCAGAAGTCTTTTTCCCTTCATTGATTGTGTATTGTTGATAAACATAGCATTTTGTAAAAGTTCCGTTTGAGATGCTTAAAATAGGAAGAATATAAATTATTCAGACTATTCCAGATAAGTCTAGAATTCAGCAAAACTGAACAGGAAAACATTCTCAGAGAACTTGAGTTCATTTGCATTTATTAGTCAACCCAGAGAAAATATTTCACCCAGACATTGCTCAATAAAAGCAGCCGCATAGAGCAGTTCTTGAATTTGTGAGTCAAATAAATATGAAGTTTATGCACCAAATTATTTCAAAACAATGACTGGGTAAAAAACTTTTCCAAAATTAGGGAAAGAAAAATAAAATCCTTTCTACTCCATATTGAAGTACCCACAGCTAAAATGTTTTGTCTGCTTAATGGCAAACTTCACCCAAGATACATATATCGTCAGCCTATACACCACACAGGACCATGTTTAAGAGGATGAGCTTACAACTGAAAATTCCAGCTTACTCTGAAATAGGTATGAAAGATATCTGTCAGAGCAGAACGTCACCAAATTATTAGCAACAAGCCTCTAATAATTGTTATTAACCCTATGGAGAGTAGTGTGTCTTGTGTTTATATACTTGACATCTTTCTACAAGAATAATTGAATTCCTTTAGACACCATGTCACTATTATGGTGCAGTAACAGAAAAAAAAGCATTGTAAGAAATGATTACATCAGCCAATTTCAAATATATTTGCTTTTTTCCCTTTATTCCATATGCAGAATGGGAATATTCTCTTCTGCCTCCCAGCTGCCATTGCACTTTACATGAGATACAGAACATGACAGCATTGATCAGCAGAACTTTGTTGTTACTAAGGTTTGTATTATAACATTTTCAAACCAGTTCTGCATTTCTTGATTACCAAACAGCAAACAACATTCTAAGGAATTATATTAAACTTATAACAAGATAAGTGGAATTGTACTTTTAAACCTTGCTTCTCCTACCTAGTGTTTAAAGCAAAGAAAACTTGTTATATATACTTCTGTAAAAAGCATTTCTTGAAATTGACTTTATTTGTTTTACAGTTTAGAAAACTCTGCAGGTAGCCTTAAGAGCCTGTTCAATTCATTATCATTAAATCAACAACCAGAGCTTCTTTCTGCCATTCCCTGGCAGGATTAATGGATTTTGGCATGATTTGTGCATTTAACAGTGAAAGCTCTTGCTGGGTAAGCCAGCAAGCTTGACTAATTCTCAGTTGTGCTAACTTCATAAACCTATTTTCAGGTTTTAACTTTGACTAAAGATTAAAGGTAATGACTTCACGCTGCTGCCTTTGAATATATGATACTCTAATACAATTATGGTTAATTTGTAAATAAAATATTGAATATATATTGGATGGTATACTTATGAAAATATGTATGCAATGGGGTTTTTTTTTACAACGTCTGTAAACTGTCATTTTTGTGATTTAAAATGAGATTCCACAAAACAATGTATTAATATTAAAACACTTGCATATCTTTAAATTCTTAAAATAATAAATGCTACACACGATTCTTAAACTCTATAACAGGAACAGGTCATTTGTATTTCAAAACAACTTACACTTGAATTAGAAAAGTGAACAATTATGATTTGATTTGATTTGACTTGATTTGATTTGATTTGATTGAAAGCTGGCTTGCTCAGCAAAACCATTTTAACCTGTAAAGCATTCCAGTTACTATCGGGTTTTTCACCTTTCCAGACAACCTTAGAATCAGTATTCAGAAAAGCCAAGAGAAAGGAGAAAAGAGAGGAAAAAATATTTTCAGCCTGTCTGACAAGACTACATAAAAAGCTCGTGATCAAAGGGCCTTAAATACACGTTACTGGTGTGACAAACAACATTTTTGTCCCTTTATTAGATTTATTTTTCTCCTGAAAACTGCAGTGGCTAGTGTATAGTTCGTGAAAGAAAGCTGGCAGGGTTGTATTCTTTGATTCCTAATTAACACCTTCAGTCTCAAAAGAGAACTAACAGAAATACCATAAAATGTTGCAGCTGCATTGTTATTCCGCTTGGTTGGTTTGTTAAAAGTCGGCTGGGCATTGGCAGCTGCAATAAAGGAAAAGCTCAATGGATGTTTTGTATTGTGCCCACTCAAGTGAAAGAAGGCAACCATTTTATTTTCAAATGGGCAGCTGCATAGTGATGTTTAAATGGAGCTAAATGTGAGATTTACTGTTAATTTATAGTAATTGGTTATAAATAAAGTAGCAGCATAGCTTGGCTTTCATCTATTAAAGCCATAGAACGCAGATTGAAGGGAAATGAGTTATGAAGGGTAAAAAGTGAACAGTAAAATACTTGAGCGATAGAAAATGCTGCTTGAAGCAGCTACTTAGAAGGAGTAATGGTACGCAGTTTTGCAATGTAATGCAGCAGCCACCTTGGAAGCAACTAGCCAATTCTTCTTTAGACTGTGTTTTCAGATGTAAAGGTAGGCATTGCTTTGTCCCACTATAGTGAAAACCAACATTTTAATGCTGGGATCAGAACCAAATGCAACTCTGCCTGGAGAGCATAGGTTTGTATTTTGGGTAGTAGAATAAAGGGGTCATTTAACTCTGGTCAGATAAATCTCACTCAGATTCAAAAAATGCAATTAGGGAAATGTGTAAATCTAGATGTTTCATCAAATGCTAGCTAAGGGGTTACCAGTTCTTTTCTTGCACAATGACTGAACTAAAGAACTTCAGTGTCTGTGTAAGAACCATTGTCCCAGCCCCAGAGCCTGTTGGAAACAGAGTCCAGACTGGCCGTGGGAAATACCTACATATTTGACACAGGCCCCATTTCTGAGAGAAAAGGGGGTGGAATAGAAAGTATGGAGATTTTACTGTTGCATTCTAATCAGCCATGATCTGCCTAATTTGCTTTGATCAGGAAGATAAACTAATTTTCCTATAGGCTGGATAAAAGTAATTAGCAATCCAATGCTTTCATGTTTTTGAAAAGGGTAAAGAAAAGAGCAGAAATTGTAATGGTGAGAGCAAAGTACCCCTTTTCGGCTCATCTGAAAGCATTGTGAGTTGAAAATAGGATGGTGCCATAAGAGAGAGGCCCTGATTAAGGTGGTTTTACGGGCTGAGATGTCATTGTACACCATGATCTATAATGCTACCCAGCTAAACATTTCTGAAGATTAATTTCCCATGGGTTTCAGTATATTTAGGTTCTGTTCTGTTTTATGGAAAAGCATATCCCATGTAAACGGTATGCCTGCTGTTCTCTGAGGATGCTGCTTGATTTCCCAAAGCATTTGGTATCTTTCTCCACAATTGCGTTAGAATAATTCAGTGGTTAATTAAGTCTGGATCTGCTGCTACCATAAGGCTTTAGGGTGAGGGTTTCTAAGGCCACATAGTGAAATCGAAACTGCCATAGCCAAAGCCAAATCACTGCATATCCCTGTCTCCTGATTCTGGTAGGTAACACCTGTGTGATTCTGTGGGCCCAAAAGGTGACTGTTAGTTTGACACATGCGCTCTCGTGTAATATGCCTCAGCCAGGTTTTCTGGGAGCTGTTACTCCTTGGCTTTTCTGTTGAAGTGTAAGTCAAGATGCCCAGAAAGACGCTAAGATTCACTGTAAACCCCTTAATATGCAGACATAATGAAATGCCAGAATACAGAACTGCTCTCTTTAACCAGACAAACAGTACTCATTCAGATAATCTCGCTGAAGTCCATAGGCTGCGGAATCCCTCATTTTTAATTCCTGTCTTTAATATGAAGATTGTTTTGGAAATATGTATTAACCATGTTAATCAGTATTAAAGTAAGAAGCTTTCAAAGAATATGTGTTCCTGTAATTTTCCATGTTTAATTGCTGCCAGTCAGGAGTCTGGTGCCCTGTCAGTAAGGTGCATATTATCATAAGCAAACAAATCTCTAAATAGTCCATGAAAAATTTCTAGACTGCATTGTTCAGCTATTAGTTATCTCACTTTCACAAATTGATTTACAAGGGTATAGAAACTATTTCAGGGGGCATTAGGGGCCTAAAACATCCATTCTTCTGGAGGGCAGACAGGCCTTCCATAGGCATTAAGGCTTCACATTTCTACATACTTCTGTGCTATGCAATAATGCAGAGGAGAATCATGTAGCTTTAGACTGTACTAAATGAAGGTTAAGGATTTCATCTAAATGAAGGTTAAGGATTTCATCTTCCCCCAGATTTCCTCGTCTTTTGTATGAATTCAGTAGTTCAGCAGGCAGTTACAGCCAACCTGCTTAATAATTTTGTCTACCTACCTCTTTGTATTTTGAAAGTTATAGTTGAAGAATCAGATAAGCATAAGGACCCTATTTATCATTTGTGTTATGGCTGTATTGCAGTCCACAGCCGTACGAGATTGTGGATCCACTGTTTCAGGAAGGCAGGCTCTATAAAAGCTTTCATAGTAAAAAAAAAAACCAGCTATTTGTGATGAATGGGAAAAACATTTTATGGTGTGGATAGAGAAACAGGGGCATATGTTCTATCTCAAAGGCGCTTCTATTAAAAAAATAATATCCTTTAAAGACCGAGTTTGGAAAATTAATTTCCCCTGCCAGCAAGATGCATTGAATAGTATTTGGGGGGGACAAACCCCTATGTTCTCGTATGATAGCACTCTTAAACTAAAGTAAATAATAGATTTTTCTGTCTTTCTGTGTCCTAAAATCTGTTGGCATTATGAACATTTGCAGTCTTCGTATTCCAAAATCTGTGATGTCAGATGCAAAGGGTATGTTAGTTTGAATGTGAGAACATGGTCACAAAAATAAAAATTGATGGAAGAGTCGTAAAGAAAAGTAGAAGCATTCATTGAAATACCACTGAGAGTTGCGGTTAGCCTGGGAATATTTATTTGTTTTGCTTAAGGAGGCAGCACCACCTTATAGATAAAGTATAGATATGAGATTCAGACCTATATTTTCTTACATTTCCTTATTGCATTGCTTAGTACCACAGCAAAATTGGTTCGTCTCCTACTCTGCGATCTCCTCAACTTCTAAATAATAGTTAACTCCTTATGTTGTTCTTTGTAAAGTATTGCATAATTGAATATTGCTGTACAAAAAGAGCAGGAGGAAGGAGCCAGCAAACATGCAATTACTCCAGCCCAGAAAATTCTTCCCCCACCTCCCTGGCAGTACACATCCTTCATGGGTATGGGTGGGCAGAAGTTGCTCCCCTGGCACTCCCAAGAGACCTTTAAATTACATCACATTTTCTGTAGGGTGTGAGCTAGAGTGCAGATTCCTACAGCTGCTATTCACAAACCTAAGGAAGGATGGGGAGTTGCTTTTGTCCATCTTTTTGAGTTTCATGGAAATCCTTAGAGTTTTTCAGAATGCAAATCAAGAGGAAATCAGAGGATCTGTGTCTCTTACAAGAGGAAGACACTGACCCTAATTATGAAAGCTAGCCAAGGGTTTTAAAAATAACATTCTCATGACAATATGGAAATACACAACTCTCAAAATGGTGCAGAAAAATAGCCTTACAAGGAATACTTCACACTTTTGTGATATCACTTGTATCTAGTCCCAAAGGATTCAACACGCATATGAAGTCACATCTACATAGAATTTTTTTGAAGATGTGTGTGAGCTCTGCCCATGTTCTGAGCCATCTGGAAACCATCAGCAAAGTGTTGACCTTACATGAGCACTAACCTTACCAAAATGGATGGCTTGTATCTAGAGACACCTAAGAATCTGCATAAAAGAAAAAGCTGCTACATCTCATGGTACCTAGAGGAGTCTAACTGCAAGACAGAGACTCATGTGAAGCTGAGCACCCTAAGCTCTACTTTCATGAAACACATGCTGCATTACAGAGGAGAAAAATTTCAAAAGTCTGTAAGTGTTGTTATAGCCTACCTTGCATTCATGTTTGTTAGTGTTTTACTAATTTGTATTAAATCATCCTTAGTGAGTATTCTGTATTTCTAGGAAGACCTACCTATTGATACTATTGCAAAAAGAAAGCCCAGCAGTCAAGTTACAGGTCCTAATGAATACTGATGAAAGTAACGACTCATAAAGACTCTCACTTTCCCACAAAAGAAAACTAATTTCTTTCATTAAAAGAAAAGCTTGAAGAAGCAACTAGGCATTAAGAGTATGCTTCAGATGTCAGAAAACTTAAGTTGTATGGGTGCAGAGAAGTAATGAAAGCAGCAGATTTCTTCATCTAATTTCCTTGCACCACCACTAGTGTAAATATTGTGCATACATTTTGTTATGTAATTTAGTTGCTCTTGGAGTCAACTGAACTGGTATTCAGCCCCAGACTCACAAGCTTATCTAAAATGCACCTGTCTAGAGCATGCAGTGTCTCACTCCCCTAACAGTCAGTGTAGTCCTAGTCACTGGAGAGCAGTGACTAAAATAAGTCACTTATCAGAAGATGACAAATCGTTCTAGATTTCACTGACTACACCAGGAGCCCAGAAGCTTGTTACCCATGCAAGGCAGCTAACTTAGGGGTGTTAGGAGATGAATCTCAGTCTCAGAGGTCAATGCAATTGCCTAAGCATAGGTAGATATCAAGTGACTTGATTTGTCTTACAGTATCTGAGCTGGCCTTCAGTTGTCTGTTCAAAAGGCAGTAGGTTGTGTCATAATGTTGTATTTACAGGCCCATGTGGATGTCTCAGGTAACTTGAGGATGGTTTTGAATTACTCCAGATGCCTTTGTTTAGCAAACTAAATGGAGTCTCCATTCTTTAATATATGTGATTTAATATGTGATATAAATCCTTGACTAAGCTTCTCCCTTTCAACAGTACTAGAAGGAAGGATAATTTTTGTGTATCCTTGTGAGGGATTTCCAGTGAACTTCACTGATCCCAGGCTGGGTGTTCTTGCCATTCACAGTAAATTGTCCAGTGTGATGGAAAGGTCAGTTTGTTCAGACAATGAGATCTATCTGGGCAAAATCTGACATGGTCCGATTTATTTATATTTTTTTAATAAAAAATTTGCCTTGCATTGTGTCACTGGCTCCTCACTATTTGCCCGGAGACTCCAGTGTGTGATCTTGTTCTGTTTTTCTTCTTCTCTGTGATGCATAAACATCTTGACCTGATTATTTCGAGAATAATAATAATGGTGAAATCCTTTGTGCCCTTCTAAAGAGTTCATACCTTGGCTTTGGTATAACTTACTGGATGCAAAATGAAAAAGAAAAATAGTCCACAAACATTATTAAGATGTAAGAACAGCCTGAAAAAAAAAAGTGTGTGTGTGTAAGGGACAGAGGTCCTGAGGGTTTAAAGTCTGTCCATTTGTTTTATTTGGAGAAAGGTATATTGATGCAGTATTGCAAAAATTGCAAAATGCAAACACAAAGCAGTATGTAATATATTATGAATTATTAAGCATTGTAAATGTATGAAACTTTTCTAAAACATCATAAAGTAAAAATGTTGAGTAATGATTTTTATAAAGTTCTTGTCTTTATGTTCAATAAAAACAAAGTCTTCTGACAGCTGATTAAGGGAAATTTTAGATTGTTTCATTAGATAAAGCAATCAGGTTGTGCTTTAATCAGTTTCATTGTTGAATTAGAAGAAACATACCTTCCAGTCTTAAAATAGTAACATAATTGTAAAGTTGTCAGTCTAGGGTTCCTATTTGAACTGATTACACTTGATAAAAATAACAAGCCATGACAAATAATGGGGCTAGGTTTCAGTAATTCACTGAAGAATGTCTCTACCAAGCCTTTGTGGCAAAATGTCTTGTTTGCAGGACAAATGCAGAGTTGAAATAACAACCCATGAATACCACTGGTGAAATGGCTATGTACACAAGGTGAATGCTAAAGTTTTCCCTTCTGAATGGACCTTTTAATCCAGGCATTATCTAGGCTCTGAAAAAGTCTTCAGTGGCCTTACGTACAGATTAATGGGAAAAGCTGAGACTCAGAGTTGGGCTATTTGCAGAAACAGTTTTCAAGATTTACTGATGGTTGACAAATGCCATTTAAGCTTTCAAAGCCACCAATATGCTATTGAAAGGGATTTAGAGGGAAATCCTCCCACTATAGAAGACGAGGACTTTGAAGGATCTCGGTGGAAGCCCTTGGTGTCCCCACCCCTTCAAACCTTTCACTGGCTTCCTTCAGCATATAGAGCCCTGAAACGCGTGGCTATGGGAAAGGGGGGGGAGGTCCCTTTCAAAGGCGTTTGTATATAACTGAATGTGCCAATCTGCTTTTGTTCAAGCATGAGAACTGAATAGGAGTGTTTCCAGAAAAGGTCTCTTGTGCTCATAGTCAGCTTTTCAATAGGCTTTCTGCTAATAGATTTTTAATATGGGAGCTGGAAATGGCAAAATGCAAGTTTGAAATTTTATTTAATTGAAAAGTTGTCCAGAAAAGACTTTCTGCCCTACAGCATTTGTTAACGATGCTACCATTTCCTACTTTAACACCGACTTTTAAAAAACGTAACCTCATACATTATACATATGACAAGACAAATCACCTGAGCTTTGAATTTAATTATTTAAAATAACACCCTGTCTTTTTTCCACAGACATTTAAAAGCCTGTTTCTCTGTTCTTTCTTTCCTATGGTTATTTACAAGCTCATTTTCAAACCACATGCCTTTATTAAAAACTGTCCATTGTGGGATTAAGTCAGAAAAAAAGACACCTTAGATGCTCATGTTTTTGTTAAAGGTGTTTTAATTTAAGATCATGGTGGCTCAAAGTCCTCATTTTTAATTGTGCTGTGCTGAATCTGCAGATGAAAATTCTGAAGAGCTTAGTAAAACTGCACAAATAAAAAAGTGGCAGAACCCTCTGGAGAGTTCTAGAGAAAGAATCCCTCTGGAATCTCTAGTGGATCATGCAAGGATATATTGGGTCTTTATTCAATAAATTCCTGACAGGTTTGTGTTTTTCAGTCAGAAGTAGTGCCCACGAAACCCCCTTTGCGGTCCTTTTAATAGCAGCAGTATTAATGCATGTAGAGCCATGTGGTGCTGTCTTCTTCAGTCTGCCTCAAGTACGTGAAAGTTTAGATCCAAATGGCAAGACCATGAGGGAGAGAGGCATACTTCACCTCTCTAAATCTTCACCCAGTTCCCCGCATGGGATGGCTGAATGAAGCCAGCATGTGGGCTGAGGTAGTCTCTGAGTGTGATCTGTATCCCACGAACTCCAAACACCTCGTAAAGGGAAGAGAAGGCTGACTGGATTCTGAGGAGTGTGTAAAATAGGGTAACACCTCTCAGCAGAAGACCTGCTTCTTCTTAGTGAGTGCCTTGACTTTATTTCTGTCCTGTATTTCATTTCTACCTGCACCATTTTCAAGCTGGTATCCATTTTGTCACCATTTTGGGGAGGAGTGCAGCAATAGCAGTATGTGGCAGGTACTGTCTTGTGAACTCTTCTGCAAGGTGAGACCAGTGGTCATTAGCAGTTGCTGTCATGGAGGAGGTGGGTGTTGCTGTGTTCATTCGTGCTATTTGTTCATCACAAGGCAAATTAAGCCTACAAGAGATCTTCCAGAGTGTTTAAGCCTATTAGTTCCAAAATGTTGATTCATCTTCACCCAGAAAGAACCAGAAAGGTTATTCCAGGTAATGCTCCTGTTTTCCTGGTGGAGCTGGCTGGAAAGCTGAACTTCACTGAAAGAAAAATTGGGCAAAGGCTATGGAAAAGAGAGGGTGAGAAAAGGAAAACGAGGAGAATTCACACATCACTTTGGAAGTAGAGCATCAGGAATGGAAAGTAAAGTAGCCAAATAATTGGAGCAGGCATGACAACCAAACAGAAAAGAAAGAAAGGCTGTAACAGTGAACAATGCAGAAGCGAAAGGAACTGAATAAACCATTTTCTTTTGAAAAACAGGTATAAGGATTATTTTGTTAGCAGAAAATGTTACACTTTCCTCTCTTTGGTGACCCAAACCAGCAGCATCCCACCTTCGACTCAACAGATTTTAGGAACAACAAAAGGGCTGGAAAAATACATAGAAGTTTTCCCAGTGAGCCTAGTGGTACTACATTCACTACTTCACGCAAAGTGAAGTGCTGTTGCATCATTTCCACAACTGTGAAATACTGTCTATTGGGTAGAACCTGGTATTATGCACTCGTAGGCCTGGGATGACATCCTTCTCCCATGGGAGTCAGTGGAATTTTTGCTACCAGCATCAGTGGAGCCAGGTGTTTACCCCCAGGCAATGTTCTAGTGCTGACATTGACTTGCTGTGTTACAAGTTTTAAGACATGTAAATAATAGGGTGACTGATTCTTTCCAGCATTTTTATAGCATTTGGAATAACTAAAGAAAAGAGATCTTGGAAAGTTCATTTCATGTGCAAGAAGAGCAAAACAAACAGGTGCAGTATAGGGGACACACTCCACATACGCGCACAGGTGCAATATAGTTGACAACAGCAGTTTACATTTGTTGAAGGTTTGTTTTGACTACAGATGGTTTGTAATATTGTTCAGTATTGTCTCCAGGGAGACCCAAACCTGATGTTTGAAACCTGAAATTAATACACAGCAGTGGATTTGACTGATCAGCACCACTTAATTGCTTGCCCTGAAGAGATTTTCTGTTGATCATCATAACAATCACAAGAAGTGGTGGGTCACTGGCCTCAGAATGAGGTTGCCAAAAAGTGACTCTGTAAATACTATGAATAAAAGGAAGGAAACGAATCATTTATTCTGTCTGGACAGTCTCTGCTGCCTCTACTCATACTAAATATTAGCTTATCTCTGAACAGACCAGCCGATCTCAGTAGAAATAGTCCTGAAGTATTTTGCCTTCATGTGTTAATTGTATAGCTCTGATACCAGTAATTTAAGTTACTGGAAAGGGAAATAATTTATCCAAAAAGAAGACACTTTTATACTAGAAGGAGCACAGCCCTTTTCCCTGAAGATTGTGCTGGTATAACCACATAAGAAGTACATACCAGCTTGATCAAACAAGTGAGGCCTCTGCCAGAGATTTCTCCTTGGTAGGGTAAGTTAGCGCATCTCAACCCTGCTCCTTTGCCTGGATTGTTTAAAGCTAGATTGGGTATTTCAGTAGTCTGCTTATCTCAAAGCAGCTGTTCACTTACAAGCAAAAAAATGTGTGGAGACCAGGTATATGTGACATCAGTATAAGATTAAGGACCTGGTGTTTATGTATATTCAAATTATTTTATGCCAGCCTATGGAAAGGTGTCTCATGATGGAAGCGAGTTTTGAACATTTAAACAAAAGGAAAATAGACCTGATGGAGAAATACAGTGGCTTTAAGTGCATTATCTTTGTAATAATCAAACTATACATACTTCCTGGCACTTACTATTGCAGTTTGGGTGTTCAAGCTGTCAGTAAAAAATCTGACAGCTCTGTCATTCCTCTGAGCTCTGTAGGAGGTGTTGGAAGAGGCTGTCAGCCAGCCAGAAGCTGTCAGATCTGGAGGCACATTGTATTTCAGTGAACAAGCTCTGTCAGACATAAAGGGAAGATGTGTGTATAAATAAAATCTACAACTTTGTACATCTGAAGATTTACAATCGTTACATCCTAGGTATAGGGTCACCCTGCATTACTCTAATCCAGCACTGCCAAGTGAAAAAAAAAACCCAGTTCTGCTTCACCTTCCGTATTTGTTTTTCCTCTATACTTAAGCTTGTGGTAGCACAAACTGCAACACTGTGGTTCAACAGCATCCTCAAAAGGAATGGGCAGTGGTGGGGTGATGGAGAGATAAGGAGTAATTCTTTTGGTAGCAACATTAGATGAAACTGAGTATGCTGGTAATATAACATCAGTTGGGTTGTCAACAGAATAAAGAGAAGATTCTGTTAAGAATTATTTTAGCTAAGCAACAACACAAAAATGATCAAATTAGTAATTCAGAATAGAACTCTAGTAGTTGTGATATAGAGAAGCATCATTTTCTCTGTGAAATTCTTCAGTTACTCTTCAACAAAACAAGGTACCAATTAAATTATAATAAAAGCAGAAGTGACAATGTAGTGTTAAGTCCCATCATTCAGGAGGGTTGAACTGCCTGAGGATAGGAAGACTCTACACAGGGATCTGGACAGGCTGGATTGATGGGCTGAGGTCAATTGCATGGGGTTCAACATGGCTCAGTGCTGTCTTCCAGCACTTGTGTCACAAAAATCCCATGCATCAAAGCAGATGAGGGGAAGAGTGGCTGGAAAGGTGCCTGGTGGAAAAAACCCTGGGGGTTTTTTGCCAGTTTGTGCCCAGGTGGACAAGAAGGCCAGTAGCATCCTGGTTTGTATCACAAGTATTGTGGCCAGCAGGACTAGGGAAGTGATTGTCCCCTGTATGTGGCACTGGTGAGGCTGCATCTCAAATAATGTGTTCAGTCTGGGGTCTCTCACTACAAGAGAGGTAGTGAGGTGCTGGAACGTATCCAGAGAAGGGCAAAGAAGCTGGTGAAGGGCCTGGAGAGCAAGTCTAATGAAGAGCGGCTGAGGGAACTGGAGTTGTTTAGTCTGGAAAAAAGGAGGCTCAGGGGAGACCTGAATGGAGGTTGTGGCAAGGTGGGTGTTGGGTCTCTTCTCCCAAGTGACAAACAATAGGACAAGAAGAATTGCCCTCAAGCTGCGCCAGGGAAGGTTTAAATTGGATATTAGGAAAAATTTCTTCCACAAAAGGGCTGTCAAGCACTGGAACAGGCTGCCCAGGGAAGTGGTGGAATCACCATCTCTGGAAGTGTTTAAAAGGTGTGTAGATGTGGCACCGAGGGACATGGTCTAGTGGTGGACTTGGCAGTGTTAGGTTAACGGTTGGACTCATTGACTCAAAAGATCTTCTATTTTTTTTCCATCCCAAATGATTCTATGATTCAGCACCAGTGCATAGGAGAATAGGAATCTATAGAATAAGAGTAGTGAAGAAGCTAACCAGAATTTTACTGAAAACTCCTCTGAGGTAAAAAGAGCAGTTGGGATCAAAGAGGTGGACTCTTGTCTTTGCTGAATGACATTTTTGCCATTTCCTTCTCCAGGCCAGAATTTCACCCAGTCCAGAGTATGTGTATTTTGCAGGGAAACACTTTGAGAATACAGAGTTGATATAAGTGACAACTGCTAAATTACATCACACAAAGAAGCATTGTGCAGAGACCCTGCATTGTGAAATTGTGAAATTAGTCATAGCATCATCCTGCTATACCTGGGATAATTAGTCTTTCAGAGAGCACCTAATATGGTAATGTAACTTCCAGCACTGGACCCAGCTTACTCGTCTGTACCTCAGGGACCTTTGCACTGTGTAATGTAGGATATATATTTCCTGCTCTAAATGCAGGTGTGTTGTGCACAGATTTCCAGATACTCAGACTTACACCATCACTGTTAGAATGTGTTAGTAGCAGATGCTCTCAAAGCTGTCTGCGTTTTCATTCTTCCAATCCATGCTGTGGAACTTAGTTGAGGCAAATTAAGATGAGCAAAATATTTAACTTACTGTGTATCTTGTTACGAATTAAATCAGGCTAATCCTGATTTATTTCTACTCTAAGCAGTCTCACTGAAGTAATATTGGATATTTTGGTGACAATGAGTTTTAAAATGGCTTGTGTAACATGTAATCTATGCTGTGCATAACTTCCAGTTGAGTATTCAGGCCAGTTGGCAGTGGAGCCCACAATACTTGATTTGGGAAGGTTGTACTTTATGATTTTAGGATTGTATTCGGGGTCTGTCTACACTGAGATATGTTTTGAATTAGATTCTGCTGTAGTCAAGGTGTAGTATGCCAGTAAGCCAGCTATGCTGTGCTTTTTGTGGATGCTGCCCTCTCATATATATTACTATAATTTAGGAACAGCTTCATTGAATTCAGAGGAATGAAATTATAGACCTGGAATTAGAAGAAAATTGGACCCCCAGTTCTAAAATGGATGAATGTGTCCATCCAGGGGAAAAAAAAAAAAAAAAAGATGCTTTCCTGTATTTTTGTAGTTTTTGTAACAAATAGTTGTAAAAGCTGTTTACAGCTTCTAGACTTGCGGAAAATATCCTGAAATTAAGAGACCAAGCTTTGGGGTTTTTTACCAGACTTGGTCACCTCTAATAAATATCTTTTCTCCATTTAACTCTACTGTTCTTCATCAAAAATAGGATAAACAGTATGTGATAAACAGGTAATGATGAAAACCAGAACAAGCATTCTAGTAGTTGTCCTCATAATTTACAATAAAAACGGATATATTTTTCTGTTGTGTATTCAGTATTTGAACAAGATGAATTGTGTCTGCAGTACTTGCATAGTCCATTTGAATTAGTGCAGCAGAAAGAAGTAATAACTCGCAAAGTAATACTAATGCAATCTGTGGGCATGGGAGAAAGAGGAGTTCCATTCAGTCCTCTTTTAATTGCTCTTGCTGGCTTCTGTATTATAAAATATTTTTTTAGTTATTTAAGCTTTAAAATATGTGAGTTGAGTACAGTAAATGATTGACATGTTGGAATGTTTTTGTTACTTACCCTGGTAATTATTACTTAGCAAACTGAGTTTTCATGCCAAATGAACAGCCATGAATCAACTTTGAAAGTAAATGGATAATTTCATGTAGGGAGCATCGTGAATTTGACATACAAAAAAAGCAGAGAGCCAGAATCTTTGTACCTAAAATGAAATGTCAGGTACTTGTCAGATTAATTCAGCACTGTGTGTGTTTGATCTGATCTTTGATCTTTACTTTCTTTTTGACCTTAATTGTTTGCTCTGCCCTGCTCCCTCTGCTGGAGTCTTGGATAAACTGAATGGCAAAATTGGTTCCTGAAAAGATTAATCATGCACGTATTTGTTTGCTTTACAAATGTTCTGCAGCCTATATTTAAGTAAGTCTTTGATGGCTGTTTATATGACAGAATTGCCTACTATGTTCAGGAATAATGCATGCTGTTTAAAATGACTTTGTTACAGAGCTTCTGCAGTAATAAGCCAATTTTTTCTATCTGTGACATTAGAGGAACCCACTGGCAGGTGTTGGGAGTGCAGAATTTTGGTCAAAGCATTTTGTTAGCTTGTGTTGAATCCAGACATGGTTATCAGCCTGATTTGCTAGGATCTGATGTTTAGTATTCACCCAGTGGGTTATGAGCAGCACACAGCAAGTGGGTTATGAGCAGCACAACAGCAGACAGAGACAGAGCCCTGCTGACCTTTCGAAGCTGCCATACGTTCAAGGCACCTGATCCTTCCCTTCGATACGAATTTGCAGTTGCAGTGTAAGCAAAATGCACTGCTGGAACAAGCACCACTGGTGTGCCAAGGAAAGGAAGGACAGTGTTATGAGGTAGAAGGAGTACTTTACGTTTACTTGCATAAAGCACTTCGTGAGGTCCACAGGTGCATGTACTTTCACTGCAGGGTCTATCCTCATGCGACCACCCAACATCATTTGCTTTTTGCAGGGCATGTTTTAGTACAAAGGTGTAGGATCTCTAAAAACAATAAACGTCAGTGTCAAGTAACAGAAATCTTCTGTAAAAAATGTTTAAGAAGCAATCCTGGTTTAGCCTTGCATCACTTCTGTATTAATTTTTAAAAGTATAGAACAGGATGCGTTGCTGATAATTTGCTGATACAGATAATATTACATGGGATAATTAATTTTTAAATGTTTAGTGTTTGTTTTTATGAACGTGAAGAGGGGCAGAAATATCCATGCTATTGCCCTTGTTATTTACTGTGAATACCTTGATAGAGAGATTGCCTGCTCCGTATAATGTCTATTATAACTCTCTTTACTGCTTCTTCCTGCAAATCTACCACTTTTTTCCTGGAAATTTTCCAAACACAAAGATGCAGTGCTTCAAATGTGAATCATTTAGTGGAAATTCACGTACTATTCATAGTTTACTAGAGACCTTCAGAGAACCACAGATGAAGTTTGAAGCTAGTTGTGAGAAGAAATGCTATGATTTAATTATCAGGAAGCACTTAAATGCTTATTTATGCATGCTTACATTCTGCCCTGTGCTGCTTTGCGTGGGTGTACTAAGCATACAAATTCATGACTACCAATTTTCATATTGATTTTGGAAGATAATATAATCTAGGACCATTAAAATGAAAATATGGTCATTGTTTTCTGAGGCTATTGGCAGCTTTTACATCGCCATTTGGAAAACCAATGTAAATGCCATAGAGCAGACAGTGTGAGCTAATGAAAAGGGTACTGCACAAGTCATCAGCATTTGGTTTCTTCATGGCATGTAACCTGCTATTTGACTGTGAGCATGTCACTTTGCCATTAGGTGTCTTAGTTTCCCTTCTATAAAATGATGGTAATTATTATTCTATTTGTTTACTGAGATCCTTGAATGAAAACATGCTATAGGAATTTATTTGTAAGAAATAGGAATTGCTTCTACAGTGTTGGCAAATAGATTTATCTACTTGAAGTAGCTATAGCAGATGAAGTTATTTTTAATATCCATAGTGAATCATTTGCATTACTAGATGGCATGTATTCAATAGCTAGCGTAGTCATCCATCACAGAGCAGAGCTAGTAGAGTATTCTACAAAATTCATTGTCTTTAAAACTGGATTATTATGTTAATCCTGCAATGGGTAGACAATTTGTACAATTCAGTATAATAGAAGTTGAGCGTAGTAGTAGATTAACAGGTTGGTGAAAGCCGATAGAAGCCTTGCATATATCCAAAGATAGATTTTTGTTCTCCTTTAAAAGACATAAATATAATACGGAAAACTGATCTTCCAAGATGAATAGTTACTGAAACATCTCTTGCAATAACAGCTAATAACAGATTAGTAACTTGATCTCCAGACTCATCTATTTCATGTTAAGAACTAGTTCACTGAATTTTTTTTTCTGGCTTTTGAGAATTCATTGTGAATACTCACTCTTCAGATGGTAACTGAACATTTTCTGAGCATGTATATGCGCGGACAACAAAATTGGAGAGGAGAGAGGCCTGTCGTATTTGCCTTCTTGGACTCTGTTTTGCAAGTGCTTAGAAATTGCCCATATAGTAATGAAGAAAAAACAGATGCGTGGCGCACTTTGCAATATTTTCCATTCTTCAAAGATTTCATCACACATAGGATTCATTTTGCAAGTCACCAGAGGGATGGCATGATGATTGATCTGCACAGAGTATAATTGAGGTATTATTATAGTGAGCCATGCTGGCATTGCAATCATTGAAGCAAAACTTTTTATCTTTTGAAAAGATATAAGTTTCATTTGCAGTTATGTTACTTTTATAGCCAGCAGTTGGAAAAAGGGTGCAGGAGTGCCAGTGGGAGAACAGGTAGTATGTTCATGTGGCTGTTCAAAATAGTGTATCACCTTTCCAGCGCAGTATGTCCGCTTGTGGTGCAGGTAGCTTTCATAAAAGTAGATCTGGTACTATTGCTGTTTACATTAGGAGCATTTTAAAACTCAGAGTATACTCTTACATTGCTGTTCTCACTGATATCAGTGGTGTTTGCATGTGCTTTGGTATTGAGATATAGGAGTAGTTCTGTTACACTAGTTTATTTAAAGATTTTCTTATGCTAATAACCGTTCTGTTTTTCATCACTGTAGATTGTAAGAGTCTACCAAATTTGACTAGAAATGTTTGCAGTTTCAGCTGTTTTCTTCCAGGTATACATGCACAGGCACACGAAGGAAATTGGGGCATTGATCTAATACAAAATCAGAACCATTCCACTGAGGATAGTTAAAGATCTGGTACTTTGGTTTTAATATTTTTCAGCATTACACTACAAATTCTGACGTGCAAGCCATTGCAATCAGCAAATTGCTGATTTTGACAGGCTAACACTGAAAGGAGAAATCAGAAAACCCATTTGATGCACTTTTTGGAAAGAAACCATTGCAGGTGCAAGACAAAAGACATACCCATTACACTTACTACTGTTCTTCATAGTAGTAATATGTAAGCCTACAATTTACCAACTAGCTCTTCCTGGCTGTTAGCTGTGCTTGATCCAGCTAAGAGCCATAAATCTCATCCTAGCTATGTCTTCTTGGCAATATGGTCCAAAGACTGGCATGTTTGCTGAAAATCACCTTTGTTTGTCTCTGGAGAACTGCAAGGAATGTCCGTTCAGCAGCCTGAACTTTGGAGTATTGCTCACATGAGACCCAGTGACTGATTTCATTGCATTAACTCTTTTTGTTTGATTCACTTCTCTGAACATCCCCTCAGAATGTCTCTGCTTCATGAGACTTCTCATAAGTCCCTTAGTTACTCCAGTGAACAAAAGTTGGGTTAAATGCATCCATGGTGATTGTGACCCAAAAGAGCATTTTGAATCTAAAACCTATAAGCACAGATGAACTGCTTTGCCAGTGAAAGCAATGTGAGGTTTTTAGGGAGAAATAATGTCACTTCTTTAGCCAACTGGTACAGTTGGAAGAATTAGAGAGTTTCGATTTTTTGTGTCTGAAAGTTACTTAGTTTTTCCAGCTGTATCAGCTAGCCTTATCAGAGATATTGCCTCTCCCTACAGTAGTCTCCCTTATATTCTTAAACCCTTCTAGCTACAACAGTAACACATCACTGACATAGACTGGAATGGCCTGTGTATTAATTACTAGTGTGTTAAAAACTAATTTGGATAGACGTTATTGAACAAATTTGGAAATAATCCCTGGGTGTATTTAAAAGACATGTAGTGGTGTAGTGGTGGACTTGATAGTATTAGGTTAATGGTTGGACTTGATGATCATGTGGGTTGAAATCCTTTTAGGCTGCTGGGGTCTGGTCTGTGTATTGTTTGTGGCTTAGTGTCATCGTGGGGTCCTGTGAGTAATACAAGCAGACAAGTACTGCCTACTAGAAATTTATATGCGAAAAAAAACAGGCTTAAGGTTTCCCTGGTCAGGCAGAGCAGTGGTTGATGCTGGCTTGAGCCGTGGTTAATGCTGGCTTTGTAGAATGCCCTAAATGTCTGTCTATCTAAAGATAAATCGCTCCCATCTTCCACCAAGGCTGTTTTTTTAAGTCTAAAATGTGATTTTGTATGTTTACAAAAAAACCCCTTAAGACCTGTTGAAAGTCTCACAATTAAAATGATACTGTTAAAATTTTGAGCTTATCTTAATACTCAGTAGTATATGATTCACTACATGGATGAGGGGTTTTTTTGCCAAATAAATCCATGTTTTTGTTCGTTTGCCAGAATAAATCCTTTGAGCCTTTATCAAAGTGAAATGGTAATAACCTGCTAAACAGTATGAAAGAATTAGGTGATAAAATAGAGAATGAATTTAATAGGTACACAGTTCTCAAATTATACCTTGATTCTGAAGTGAATATGGAGACCTTACCCAACAGTGATTTGATAATTGTTGTAAAGTATTAACACATTTCCTTTATTTCAGAATCTCTACGTGAAGCATGTTTTTAAATTATACATTTTAAAATTCAGCAAAAGATCAAACATCAAAATTAACTATGCTGACTAAAAGCATATATTCTGTAATGTGAAACAGACTGTGAGTAATAAGAACTAGATGCAGTAGGAATAAGATGTCTACCCACCACCATACAGATAACTTATTTACCTTGTAAGCTCTCAACAGCTGGAAGAAATAAAGTTATCTAAATATTACCCAAAGTAGCTGGAAGCCATAAGCACCGCTACAAATATATATATATATATATATATATGCTTAAATAGTAGGGAGTTTTAAATTATCACATAATGTCTGCATAAAATATGCAGGTCTGATATTTTTATTGTAATGGTCTACAGGAATTTTGATGTAGTTGCGTAAATCATATCTTCTACACAGAATTTTATTATGCAGTCTATTTACAGTTTTTACACTTAATGCAAAGCAATTATAGTGATACTGTGGGGCATGGGGAAGATAATGGAAAACAATGAAAAAGCACGTTAAGAATAAAAAGGTATTATATGAAATTTAGTCTCAAACGTAGCTTGAACGAACCCTGACAGAGCTGATATGGCTGCCTGTTTCCTGTGCCAGGAACTACTGAGGAACCCCACCAGGAAGTGTGCTACAGAGCAGGATCACATTACACCCTTGTTTTATGGTTCATTTCACTTATTTAATGCAATTTGAGTACCTGCAAAAAAAAGAGCACTCTAAAAAGGGGATGTTTATTATTTGAAAATATGTGATTTCTTTGACTCAAGTGACTTGTGTTTTGGGGACACCTGATGTGCCTAATGTAAGGCAAGGCAAACCAGTACAACCATGCAGCAGGTTGTACAGCAAAAGCAACATGTTTCTGTATTCATGAAATGCAAAGAATGCTGCAGGTAGTTTGTACACTTTTGCCTCTCTAGTAAACCAACTGTGCTACAGTACTACAACAACAAAAATCATAGTAGAATTTCTTTACTACTCCAAGTAAATTTTAATACAGTACGGCGGTTTATTAAAATTATGTAGAATAAAAGGATTGTTTAGTGTTCCAGCTGATTTATAGGGCATGATGAAACATTCCAAAATCCTTGGAAACACAGAACATGCTACAGCCTATATTTGGTTTGACAAAGCTGTGTTCATATGAAGGAAGAATGTTTAATGTGCTAACTAGGTAATGATTCATCAGTTCTGGCAGAGGAACTAATTTTTGTTAATGTAGTACTTAAAAATGTGTGGAATGAACAGCTGGATACCACAGTTGTGGCATGCCGTATTAAGTCTCTGTCTGTTTTCCCCTACAGTGATCTCAGTATGAACAACATTACTAAGCTGCCCTCAAACCCTGTGCACAATCTCCGCTTCCTGGAAGAGCTGTAAGTATCATTGTATCCTTGATGGGCATAGTTAGCACTAGACACATTCCTGTGTTTGTCTCTAATACTTACTGTGGGAACCAGATAAAACAGTGCAGGAAAGCTGTCAGCCTGATACTTCTGGCACATGCGGAAACACTTAGTTGAAAAAAACCCAATTGCTTGTGATTCTGGAAATGAACTTATAAAAGAGTTACCGTGAGGCTACAACTTCTCTAAGCAGAGACAGAGCCAAACAAATTAAAATTTTTAAACAAGGGCTGTTTAAAAGAGCTGGATTGTTTTTTGGAAATAGTTAAGCAGCAGGATATTAAAAGTTTGAATACTGGCTCATGTTTATTAAAATCGCAAGTAAAGCTATAATCAAAGCCAAAACCTGCTGCCTCGTTCTGCTTGTGTCAAGGACAATTGAGTGCACATTTCATAGTATCAAGGCTTCTTGTCCTAATCACTTTTAATTAGTTTCCTTACTCTTAAATTTAGCATCCCTGAAGGCTGACTGTAAAATGCAGAATCCTGCAGAAAGCTTAGTTAAGCTATCTATCTAGTACATTCACTGAGGGGAAAAAGTACACTGCAAAAACTAGCTAATCAAGCACAACATCAAAAGAGGAATGCTCGTTTGAAGTGATGGTGACTAACCAAAAGTGAAAAGTATTGTGCATCCATGAGACCTGGATTTGGCAGTGACCCCATTATGACCCAGGCTTAAAAGAAAATTCAGGTTCCTAAGGAGTGATGGAGACTCTGTAACTGATGCACCATAGGTTGTGTGGGAAAAAGCTGGCACCCACAATTTGCGTGAATATCTCTAAAAGTTGATTAGAAGAATTGTCTAGGCATCCAGCCTCTCATGAAACGTGATTTATAAGCTTTTAAAAGTGAAAGCCTCCTTTTTTTATAGCATGTTTGGCTCCTAACACACCATAAAACCCATGTAAGATATGCAAAGTCATGGTGCTGCCCTTCTTGCAAAAACATGGTCTATTTTAAGCAATGAAGTGTGTACTGTCCTCTGTAATTTAGGTGGGTATTGCACTGACAACTTCTGGTGTGCTTGTCAACACTCATTTGAATTTTGCTACCTGGTCTATGAAAAAAAGAAAAAAAATTAGAAAAAAACCCACCAACCTATTTTGTAATTCTGTCTTTGAACAATACTCTGTTTGCAGGCTGACCTTCCTTTCCTGTCTTACTTCTTTTACTGGCATCACTTGTACTTAGAAAACATTATTGCTTTGAAATCTCTCTCTTCCTTTAATTTCTGCTTTTCTTTGGTTGTCATTGTCTGTATTGCTGTTGGTGCAACTTTCAAGTATCATACAGATATGGACATAACATCACACACAAGTACTAACAGTATCAAGTGCTTATGAAATGAATTATGCCACAAAGACCTTGCTTATGGATTTTTGTATCACGTTCATGTTTGCTTGCCTAATCTCTTGTCAACTGTAATAACCCTACTAAAAACTTCCAAAGAAAGATTTCTTTCCAGCCATTAAGGGGGGGGGGGGGGGGG
>JANHGB010015684.1:0-14268 GCA_026283785.1 Coracopsis vasa | reverse complement strand
TGTCCATGTCACCAACAAAGATGTTGAACAAGACCGGTCCCAACACCGATCCCTGAGGGACACCACTCGTTACTGGTGCAAGTTAATAAACATCAGGAGTTTCTTCTGTTATTTCCAGCATCTTTGAATTCCTAGAACCCGAGGATAGTTCAGGTTTTGGACATTTCTCTCTGACTCTCTCACATCTCTTCTTCACCATGAGTAGTTTTGGACTTTTATCTGAAGCTGCTGTCTTTGACAAAAATTTACAGGTCAAAGATTTTGTGAATTATTTCCTTAATGGTATTGTAAATTGTGTCTAAAACTACTCTGGATGCACAGGTTGTGAGTTAGCATTAGGTTTCCCCTGAGGTCTTTGAAATGATCACACTTTTCTTTATATGGTTAAGATGATGGAGTTTATATTTTGGGAAGGTTTCTGGCTAGTAGGGCATGAGCAGCACATACTATACATTCCTTTGTCTTCTGCCTTGATTTATGCTGCATGCCATTGTTTTTGTTTTTTTTTTTTTTTTATCCTTCTTGTGAAATAGTCATGTATTATCTAGAATTGAGAAATGAGCCTGTCCAAGCTGTAGATAGATACACACACAAAAAAACCCCTTAGAAGATGAAATTCAGAAATCCTTTCTGGTGTGTGACAGATATGAGATGTACCCCAGTTCTCTTCTCTGCTAGCTTGTTATTTGTACACAAAGAGCCAATGTTTAGTTATCTCAAAGGTCCAGAGAAGGAGACAGGACACTTATGATAAGTAAAATTGGATTTAGTGTAACGATTAATAAAACAAGGGACATGCAGTGGAACTTATTAGCCCAGAAGCTTAGTCTGACAGATGGATTCTGTGCTTCTACTAAAAGGATACAAATGGTATAAAACTGAAGTGATTTAATGAGAAAAAGAATAATACTTTAGACTTCAAATGTCACCAAATCAGAAGCTATCTCTGTCAATGTTTCATTACTTTGATTTATTAAAAGTGAAAAGTTTGCACCTCAGTATAACTTACTTTCATCATTTATTTATTTACCATTAGACCCCTGGTTTCTTGGACATCCCATTGGAGAGACAGTTTTTAGTATCTAGAACACTTCTGAGAATTTAATTAGAAACATAAATTTTCTGAAGTATTTTAAGGACAGAACATTTTCTTGGTCTAAATCTAATTTATAATTGTCTAGATTTTATTCCAAGTGCTTTTTTCTTATTAAACATGGATAAAATGCTTACTACAGATCAGTAACATTTTGAGAGTGCCTATTTTCAAGAAAGACTGGGCAACTATGTTAAGAATCACATGCATTGAATTAGTTTCATGTCTTGCAGTTGAAAAGAGTGATAAAGACTTATGGACCTTGAAATCCTGTCATAGTTTTAATAGAGGTTTACTATTCTATCCAGACAGAATATGTTGTTATGAAAAGGAACAAGGGAAAGTTCACTTTGGTTTTTATTGTCTTGTAATTGCTTTCTGGGAACATAAAAGCATTTTACCCTACTTTTTCAATTCTGTTCTAAATAGTTTTGTACAGTAAATATATTCACCATTACACTGTTGGAACTGAACAAAACTCTTAAAAAGATGGATGAACACACAACCTGATTGTATTTGTTCTTGCTGAATTGTCAATGGTAATTAAGGAAGTACAGTAACATTTCACGTCTTTATAAGGGAATCTCTTTTGGCTGCTATGGAGGACTGACTTTGACACTTGTATTGGTAAAAATGGTCAATGTACACATTCGAGTATTTGGATAAATAATGAATATTTTCTGTTACAAAAAGATTTAACAGCTATTAACCATAGTATGTTCACTACCAGGTCAAAGGTACATTTCAACAATTTTTTGTCAAATTTGCTTGCGGTGGAAACTGATGCAGCTCACACCTAAATAAGTACAAATTGCACTGTTTTTTTTTTTTTTTTTAATTAATTACTGATTTTTTTCTACAGTTCTTGAGCAAATTTCTAGATTTGGGAGCTAACATAATTCCTTTTAAATAGGCACAGGCAGTATTTTTTTGTCCTGTGTGCATGGAAGAATTCTAAAAGCCTGCCCCCACCTACTGATCATTCTAAATGTTTCATTTTTTATACTTTGTTTTGCATTGTATTGTGTTTTACTAGTGTTTTTCCAACAGTGCTTTTAATACGAGCAGTCCAAGTAAAGTAAATTGACGTTTTGTTCCTGATAGAAAAATGTAGCAAATAATTAAGTACAGCAGCCTTTGCATTGTTGCTTTTGCTGTGACAGTGGAAAGAAACCTTTTTCTGTCAGGTAAACAAGCTTATCAGACACATTTAATTTTTCCTGCAGTCGTCTTTGTGCCCTTTCCTATTAGTAGAGGTGGCTTATTTATTCTACAGTTGTTATCATAATACTATATGAATTTTAGGGAGGAAGGTATGCCTGTTCTGATTGGTCATGACTCCTATCAAACTCTGACATCTGAATTTTGAAATTACTCATAGTCCACAGGTTTAAAAAGATTCATTAATATTACCAATTTAAAAGTTTATGCTATATCTGGATACCTGAAGGCCTATCATTTATTCAGTGAAGAATTCAGAAAGCTACAAACCAATACTTCAGTCTGTTGAAGATATACTAATATGTCTGTAATATCAGGTAGGTAGCTGCCACTTGTGCTTAGCTTATACAGTTCACATTTGTCAAATGTATATTATACAGCATTACAGTTCTTAATTATTTTTTCCCAAAGGTCTGTGCAGCAGATCTTCCTTTTATTGCTTTTTTTTTAATGTACATTCTACTATCACATTCTCTCTCTGAATAAATTAGTTTGGCTCTTATTCAACAACACACCCATTTTCTGATGATAGATCAGGTTTGTTAGCAGTATCTTGGGGTAGAATACTAGTAGCAGTACTCTTAGGGGTAGAATCATGGAACCATAGAATGGTTGGGATTGGAAGGGACATTAAAGATTTTTTAGTCATTTCCCGATTGGGAGGAACACCTTCCACTAGATCAGGTTGCTCAAAGCTCCATCCATAGATGTGGTTTCTTCATTCAAATGTGGTTTCTTAATGTGAATAATCTTTTAAACTTTTGCAGTTTAAATTTTATATCCATAAAGATTCTTGCTTTTATTAACTCCCATAGCCTTTAATTTCAACTGTTTTCTGCAAGCCTTTCTTTGTATCTTCACAATCCCTCAAGCTATACTGTTCCTTTTTCTTAGTCTTTCCTTCATGTTTAATTTTTATGCTTTTGATTTGTATTGAGAAGTATATTTATATTAATTTTTTTTTCCTTTTTTTTTTCTATGTTATCTATGGTCTTCACCTAATAAATTTTTTTTTTCTTCTGTTCACATATTAACTTCATCCTCCCTCTTTGCCTTCAAATCCTTTTTGGTGTAAATAAAGGGTACCTTCACTGTTCCTCCATCACATCAGCCATGTTCCAGAATATCTAGTTGTTGTAGGGTTTTTTTTTCCCAACTGCTTTTTCAGTTAGTACCTTCCTATCTATCCATCCTCTCTTACTTCTCTGCTCATCTCTCCATTCTGAAAGTCTCAGCTCACCAGTCTAACAAAAATACTGTTATTGAAAGTCATGTTCTTTTAACCATGTAACTTCTCTCTTTAAATTCTTTTGTATTCTTTTACCTTCAGAGTCAGAGTTCTTCTCTTTCCCTTCCAAACTGTACTTTCTGATCTGCTGACCTCAGCGTCACGCTCCAAATACCTCCTAATTATATGTTGCTTTGCTCTTGTTTTAGCTCCCTCTGTCAGCCTGAAGCTTTGTCTCCATCAATTCTGCCCTTCATAACAGTGCCCCATTTCCTCTTGGTTAAGGGTGTTCCTATTTTCTGAGCGCCTATTGTCAATCTTAGAAAAATGTCTCTCCTTAAGTCCCAGTGCATCACAGAATACTTTTCTGATTTGTCTGTCTCTCCAGTGATAACTGTGCTCTTTTTTTACTGAAGCATTACACCATACCTGATTTTATGAAAGATTCTCTGAAGAGCTGATTGTAAAGTGCCATGTAAAAATGCAGTGTTATAGAAAGGATGATTAATATTATTATCAATTAATATTATTTCAGACAAATTTAGAAATCCTTCTAAAATACTTATGCTTTGTGCTTTTCATCTCATCACTTTTGGCTCTCACCTTGTAATGTACTTTCCGCTTCACTAAAAGTATGATAATGAGGCATGCATAATTGAAATGAAAATCTCTTCAGAACCCCTTCTGATTGAATATGTTGAGAATCATAATCAAGCACTCCCGAAGATACAAAAAACTATGCATATTTATGCACAGCAAAAGTCGGGGCTCTGCATGAGTTGCTTAGTTGGCTGACATACTGTCCTTTGAGTTATTCTAATTACAAAAAAATATCAGGGGTACACTAATGGGCAGTAAAAGAAATCAGTAGTATTGCATATGCACAACAAAAGAGATCTATATATGAAGTACTTAAATGAGAGTGATACTGGATGCATCTTGTGTACAGAAGTGGTCTCCAAAGGAGCAGAAAATCCATAAGAACAAGAAATCTGTATGTATCTGTTACAGCCCAACTTTCTTTACAGATGCATTTTTCCCTGTTATTATAAATACTTATGCTCTTAACTTGAATTTTGAAGCAATTATTTCCTGACTTTTGGGATAGCGATGCATGACCCTCAGCATTTCAGTTCTGATCATGAATCTTTCTTCTGACAAGTTTCTTTTGTTTAGGAGGATTCTTTTGAACAGTGAATTTCTTTCTCTGAATTGTGGATATTATTAAGTTCTATAATGCATGCTATGCTTTGAATGAATAATTACATATGTAGATAGTGACATATAAATGTGTTTAAAATATTAATGCAAGAAAGCCAATGCCTGAAAAGTTAGGAAATGGCAGCAGTAAAATTCTCTGTGCAACCTTAGCACAATTTCTAATCCATATTTGGATGAATAATATGTCTAACTACACAATGATCTATTAAAAACCAAAGTGCCTCAGTGAATGCATAAGATAGAGAGTACTGACAAAACGTGTAGTAACTCAACATATCCTTCTCATATAGTGTCATTTATTTTGACCAAGCAACACTTTTTTAATGAATACTGTCATTAGCTGTTTTTTTGCACTCCTATGATAGTTTCAGGATACTTTATTATATTAACAGGTTTCTTTTTATAACATACCTGTTAGATATTTTCCCCTTCACATACATGTAAAAGTACCAGGGAAAATGATCAAGTCCAGAATTATCAAAGCTGGCAGCTCATTATTTCAGACTATTTTTATGCTGTAATACATTATTTCTTCAGAAGAGGCCTCTGTTACTAGTTAAGTAAACGAAGTACTAGCAGGATTCCAGGGGGTTGAATCATATTATAAGACTATTATGATGACACTAGAAACATATCGAAACTGCAGGTGATACCCATGCTTTATGTTTCTTGTCCATCACCTTGCAGGGACTGCATGGTCATGCCAAGAAAAGAATTCAGTATTTCAGAGTAGCGTTTAACTGACTTAACTACAGTGCTGCCCACTGCTGCCTTGCCATGCTCAGCTGTGACTGTGAAATTCATCCTGAGGGCACAGTCTGGCCAGGGCAACAGGTGAAACAAAAATTCTGTGGAAAGAAAAATGGTATATGAAAACGCACAGTTAAGCACATATTAATATATGTATACCAGGAACTTGAAGTAATGTGTCATGGTGACTCAGTATTACTGTTCACTGACTCTGGAGTACTTGACTGCAGCTGTAATTTATGTGCTTTTTATGTTTAGGGTTTTTTTGTTTGCTTGTTTTTCATGTGTATTTAATGTGCTTTATTTCTAGCATGTTTTGACTTAGTGTTTGTTATGTTTTGGTTTTATTTTCCTCTGAAGAAGCTGAAAAGAGATTGAATCAAACGTTCCTATTCCCAGTTTGGTTAGGTGTTTTCAAATATTGCACAGCATAATCCTCAGTGGTTGAAAGTAATAGTTTAAGTGAAAGTGCAAGCCTTGTTTTCTCAATAGAGACTTGTCTCTGGTCAAGAACAGAAGCATACTTTCCACACTGATTTTGCAGCTTTTTGCTAGATAACATGGAAATCGTGAAGACTCAACACTGGTTGACTTTGAGCCTGTCGAGCCACATCCTCAAGGTTCCAGACTTTTTTTGCCTATTGTCTACTGCTGTTTTGTTCCATCTTTTCCTATCACCTGCTGCCTAGATCACATCTTTTCATCAAACACTTTGGGCAGCAGCAGAATGAATATAAGAAGGAAGACTATTTAAATCAATCTATCTATCTATCTATCTATCTATCCATCCATCTGTTTCACTGTGGATCAAGAAGCCTTAAGAGTGGACCAAGGAGCCTTAAGAAATAGTTCTAGGGACAACTCTTAACAACTCCTACACCCATAGGATGCCATTCTTGGGTACATAAAAAGTCCAGCAACATGGAAAAGCTGTAATGGATCTACCATGCATCATAAAGTTGAAATCTTCAAAGATTAGAAAATCAGTGAAGTGTTGAAGGGTAAGGAGAATAAGTCATATGAAAAGTGGCTGAGGGAACTGGGGTTGTTTAGCCTGGAGAGAAGGAGGCTCAGGGAAGACCTTATCACTTTCTACAAGTACCTGAAAGGAGGTGGGTGTTGGTTTCTTCTTCCAAGTGACAAGTGGTAGGAACAAGAGGTAACAGCCTCAAGTTGTGCCAAAGTAGGTTTAGATTGGATATTAGAAAAAAATCCTTCATCGAAAGGGTAGTCAGGCATTGGAACAGGCTGCCCAGGGAAGTGGTGAAGTCACCATCCCAGGAGGTATTTAAAAGACCCATATATGTGGCCCTTAGGGACATGGCGTAGTGGTGGACTTGGTAGTGCAAGGTTAATGGTAGGACTCAGTGATCTTAAAGGTCTTTCCAACTTAAATGATTCTGTGATTCTAAGGCATAGTCTTACACATGTGTGCTACATATGTCTGATAAATTGAAGACTTGTACCTTGCTTATTTAGGTCAATTTCCTATGGCAATACCTGAAGCAGTATTTCTCACTTAAAAAATAATTTCCTGATTAATTCACACTGTTCCTGGGTGTTATGATGCAAGATCTAAATTTCTAAGAAAGTTTTTTTAACATGGGAAAAGCAGTTTTGTTTCCTCGCTTAAACTCTTAGAAAGAATTAATTTTTTTTATAGCTAAAACTTTCCAATAGAAAAAACAAAGGAATATCCGAAAAGACCCACTACATTTTCTGTCTGCAGTATTTTCGGTGTTAAAATGAATGCAGAATGTGCTACATTAAAATGGTATTCTGGGATAGCTTGGATTTAATATAAATCCTTCTGTTATAGGCAGACTTTTAAACTAAGGACTGCAGCTCTGGACTTCATCCAACTTTTGCAGTTAATTATGGCTGTAGACAGTGTTCTAAATTTTGAATCTCAGTCATATCTGTGGTGCTGCTTCTTCAGTGTCTAAAAGAGGTTTGGCTATTAATGGAAGTCTGTTGGCCGAGATTCTATCCAGAAAGCCTGAAATTACATCTGTGAGCTGAAGGATTAATTTAAAGAAATTGGGGACTATTGGATCTGTTTCTCCACCATAGCATTGTGTACTGTCTTCTTTCGAGGAAAGTATTTTTCTTGTATTTCTCATTACAGAAAGGCTCCTTGGTATCTGTTCCACATAAGGCCACTTGTAAGACTGTCAGCTTTCCCTATGGTCAGCTATCACCTGAGGTACTTATAAAAATGAAAATGCATGTCATACATCTCTTGGCTTCTTTTTACAGTTCTGTTACCAGTCTTTAAGAATAATTTGTACAACGCCACCAGTTGTAGGAGTTCTCTTCCCGTTTTTGACTTCTCACATTTAGCACACCATGTTGTTTTCTGTGTCAGTCCATGGGACATTCTTAGCTATCCCTTTCAGCTTCTGAGTTGCTTTCAGTCTTCATGAGAGTCCTAGTTTGCAAAGTCATGCCCAGAACATTTAATGTTGAATTATGCTTTCAAATTAACATTAATATGACTTTTGTCCAAGTTTTTTTATATAGCACTGTGCAATATTTAGTAGTATATTAAAGCATTGGCTAACCTTTGTATGAAAGTTTTCTGTAAAGGAATATTCATAATGAGAAATAATTAAAAATCATAAAATTAGGTGTGGAACAATCATAAAAGCAGTGCTATAAAATAATCATATGAAGAAACATGTAATACTGCCACGTGCCTTCTTAAATTTATCTGACACAGTAAATTGAGAGCTTAAGTTCAAAAGCATGTCTTTTAAAATAATTGTTAGAAACTTTTAGCCACTAAAATGTAAAATATTTTACTATGTCATCTGCAATACAATGTTCTACTTGTTAAACACCAAAATATTTTGTTCTGCTCTACCTGATATTTAGTAGTGCCAAATTGCTTATGCAGCTCACTTCTACCAGCAAATCACTGTTTTTTCCAGCTGAGGCAAAAGAACTTGCATTTTAAGTTGGACTTCTCTTCAGCCTTAGATGTTTTCACCTACAGCAAGTGCAGGACTGGTCTTCTAATTTCTCTTGGTTTTTATTGTGCATTTAGTAGTTGTTTTCTTTCAGTTATGATTGCTAAAGTTATGGTAGAAGTAAGTTTTTAAGGAGAAATACTGTAAGCCATAGTTTTATCTGAAAAAGGACCTCAAAATCCGCAGATGATTATGGAGCAAATCAAGAATTCCCATTTTCCTCTCAAATATCCTTCAACACTAAGACTACTGTATTTTTCAGTTCAAGATTCTGATTAATTGAAATTGTTAGGAAGTAGAAGGAGAATCACAGCAGAAAACCAAAGCTCAGGAAGATTAGTTGCAAGGAAAGTGGGTCAAATCAGAGTATTACATTTTGTGTTAAAGGAAAAGATATTGGGAATCAAGAGACATACCTGATCAAGTTTGAAGATTGGTCACTCTTGAGGTAGAATACTGGGAAAGCTGAAAGCAAGAAGCTGAAATATGAGCATTCAGGTAATGGAAGATATTTTTAAGGCTAAAAATGCACATATAAAGGATAAAATAAGCCATGCTGTTATTATTCATGAGGAAGAAAGACAAAATATTTATTTAATACCTTTGGGAGGTTTTATACATCTCAGCTTTTTGCTTCAGGAAGCCTTATGTTACTAAAGTATAAGGTGGAAGAATGTTATTTGTAATTGTTACCTTGAAAAAGAAAAGTTCTTTTAGGAAAGTGAAAATGTAAAGCATTCAGTGTCCATTATGTTTCTGCCCTGCATGAGCCTTTGCTGTGTTGGTCTGGAAGATATATGTGATCAGCTAAAAGGCCATTCCTGCATTGTAGGATTCAGTGTGGAAAAGCCCTGATGGTTATGCTTGTTTCTGTGCCATCCATCTTTAGTAATCTTAGGGAAGACTAACAAAATAAATCAAAACAATACGCTGGAAACCTGTGGTAATGTAGTTCAGATGAAAAAAGAGTTCAGTAAGTGACTACCTGCCAGGTATGGAATCCTAATATTGTGCCTATACAGTGTTTTAATTTTTGTTTTATTGTTTTGTTGGGTTTTGTTTTGTGGGTTGTTGGTTGATTGGTTGGTTTGGTTATGGTTGGTTTGCTTTGGTTTGGTTTGATTTTGGGTTTGGTTTTGTAGTTTGTTTTAAACTCTAATGGGTTAGAAAGCACTTGACTGAGTACCTGGGCTTTGCATTTCTTTTATGTCTGTGAAATAATTCTATATGTTTAAGTAGCTGATGTTTTGTAGGTCTGTGAGATGTAGAGAAAGATGAAAATAAAAGGTGACCTTTCAGGATATGGAGTAGGAAAAAAAAAAAAGTGAAAAGGTTGTTTTTATCAGTTGTTAATGCCAATCACGTAAGCGACAGCTATCCTGAAGTAAAACATAATTTCTACTCTTGGAAAAGATTCCTGCCGGTGCCCAGTAACTGATTTTTTCCAGGTAATCCGTAGCAGGTAGTGCCCAATGACAGAGAAAACTGCAAACTAAATATCATATTACAAGGTAATATGGTTTCTTTTGAATCAATAAAATAATTGAAACCATTGGGGTTAAAGTTTTTTGAAGCAAAACTTATAGAATCCTTTCTGAGCTAGTTAAGCAGAAAATCATTTTATTGACCTCTTGGTCCATCCCTGTTCCTCTGGGGTCACACACTTTGTTCCAATCTATCTCCTTAATGCTGCTGTCTTTGCATTTTCCACTTAGTTCATTCCTTTTGATTTGCCTCTTATGTTTTTAGCAGAACTCTGTTCTCGTTTACTGAGTTTTCACCTAAAATCTCCTTCAAAACTCACAGCTTTTGGGCTTATGCTAAGCTCCTGAGTTGACTGGACTGAGCAAAAGAACCTGTAGTGCATAAGCTAGAAATTGCTGGGAGCACAATAGCTGCCACCATCCAATAGCTGCTCAACTAAAAATACACAAACCTAAAAATTTTCATAAAGCAGCAGCCTTGGAAGAAATTCAGATTGCAAGGTAGGAGCCAAGTAAAGATATAGCACTGCAACCAGACAGTGAGTTGGAGGAAAATGATTCCCAGGATTAGCAAGCTGCAGGATTTATACTTAGTGAACTGTTAAAAACCAACGAAGGAGGAAAATGAGAGCTGTCAACAGCTGCAGGGCATGAGAAGTGTGGGAAAATGAGATATGCTTGCAAATAGGATGGCTAAAACAATGACATTTTGGAGTGGAAAAGGTTGGAAACATTCTTTTTTATTAGACAAATTCTGCTTTGAAAATTGAAATAAAGCAAACAAGAAAAACTGTGACAGTCTGGTGTCTTATGAAAAGTCAACTAAAGATTCCTGTAGCTCATGTGTCAAACTTGACATATTCCTTGCTAAAGTGGTAGAAAAAAATGTTACCTAGATGACTAGCTTTATTGTGATCCCTGTGTCTAGAAGAGGAAATGTTTGGCAAGGGAGGAAGTGCTTATGTGTAACATGAGGCTTGGACTTTATAGTCCACCCCAAATTCATTTGCAAATAAAGAAAACAAATCCTATTCAAGAAGTGAAGTGAAAATGAGCTGCATTAGCAAATGATGACCTATGCAGTTATTCAGTGGGCTTTACAAATCTCATCAAGGAGTGCTTGCATGCTTGCATTAACTCTTAATAGACAAGCAATTATAAGTATGTAGTCTGTGATAATTTTTTGCCACACATTAGTAACTGGAGTAAGTGATTGTGGATGTGCAGGTGAATACTTTGTATTTTTGTTCTATTGCTTGTTTTCAAGTAGTTTAATTAGCAAAAGAAGGTATGTTTTCTGAGGAAATATGAGTATTGCTATATTGATGAAAGCATTTTGAACTCATTAAATATTCTTAATAATTTTGATTCCTATTTTCTTTCCTATTACATTGGCTTAAAAAAAAATTGTTACAACAGTGTAGTAGTTCTCACTTTCTACATAAGTTATTATTTTTTTTTCCACTGTTGGTTTACCAGCCAAGGTTTCTGGACAGAATTTGTGTGCTGGACAATGAATATGTTCTAATTTGACTCATTTTGAACACATATATTTTACACGTGTGTACATACCGTACAGAAAACCTTGAGACCCTCAATTCACTGAGATAAACTATACAATTGTTAGGACCTTGCCTGTTAGCCCTTGAGAGTGAGCAACTTCTGTTGCTATTTGAACTAGCTGTCCAGAAACTCCAGAAAGATGACCTGAATTTTCCAGCTTCCTGGAAGGAAAAAAAAAAAAACAAAACTCTGCAAAACCATTTTAAGTGCTTTACTGGAAACAGAAAGTACTGCAAAGAATTAGTTACACCAAAAAGAAAAGCAGCAACCTGTGCCTCTCAACAGCTTCATAAAACTTTCAGATGGAATGTAATAGAGTGTCCTGGTTTCATCTGGGATAGGGTTAACTGAAAAGGTCTTAGTTTAGAGTAAGCAGTTCTTTAGCAATAGCTAAAACATGGTTTTTTTTATCAACATTATTTTCATACTAAATTCAAAACACAGCACTGTACCAGCTACTAAGAAAAAAAATACCTCTATCCCAGCCGATACCAGGACTTAGAGAAAAGACAGAAATGGCGATGAAAGTGAGTGAATGTCATCTGTGAGGCAAGGCAAAGCAAATCTCTGGTCGCATATACTGTTAGGATAACCATTTTGAAGTGGATTCAGGATTGATGTGTAGCTGCTAATGAAAAGGACATACTTGTTGAAGAGCCATGGACATAATGTAGAAGGCAGTCTGTTATCAGATTTACTATAAATCCAATGGTTTCAGATCTATAAAATGAATATTAGGGAAGTTTTTACTGCAAATGTTTTAATTATCCATTGCTACGTAGGTGGACATTTAAATTGTACTATATAGCGTTCAGCTATACGATTATTGGTACAATTTGTACAGTAGTCTGTCTAAATCGATCACAATGCGGAAAAGTTGAGATAGTATCTGAGACCCAATTTAAATATCTGCTTTGAGCTTCAGATTCTTAAGTTCTGCAAGATTAAACAGTATTCAGGAGTACCATAACAAAGCAAATTGTAGGAATAAAGGCAGAAATTAACTTGAAGGATGAATAAAAATTCAGACATATGAAAGATAAAACCAAACTCCACTCACACTTAGAAATTAGTTGGATGAAGGAGAGGTTAGAAGAGAATACATTCAAGCCTGATTTAAGTAGAATTATTACAATTTATGCTGAAAAAAACTTGTGTAACTCTGCTTGTTACAGTCTTTGCAAAAATAATTGTAGTGTCTAAATTAAAGTCATTAATCAAAGATTAATTATGTGTCATCAGATAATCTGCTGCTAGAAGTGTATGAATTTATTGTTCACCATGGATTCTTGCTAAAACATCTTTCCTTTCTTGTATTATAAAATAGCTGTAAAGTTGTGGTTTGCTGATTCCTGAGATTTAAATACTTTTTATTTTACCTCCTAGACAAACATTTTTTATGTTTTTAACCATCTAATACAAATGTGAGTGTGAGAATTAGAATAGATTCTAGAATTTTTTAAAATTATTTATGGCTTTGCTTGGTTTTGATTTTTCTTGGGGGGGGGTGATGTTAGTTGAAAAAAGGACACAAGCAGTAGTTAAAGGTTTGGATATTATTTTTTATATGCATTCCATTCATTATAATTTGAATTTTCTTTCTGTTTGCCCATTCAGTCTTCTTGAGCCCTTGCAGGTGAGTGGAAGAAAAGCATACATTACATTTCAGCAGTAGGCTACTCATTATCAGTTACATATTCTGCTGAATTTTAATCTTTTATTTATAAGCAAGTCTAGCAACATCACTGGTGCTATGGAGGACTGACATTTCCTACATTAAGACTTTGTCTTTTGTTCCTCAGAAACTAATCTTGCAAAACTAAGCATGTAACTATGTAATTAAAAGCTGTATCACAAAGCATTGGCAAAAGACTGCATTGTGATAAAGCAAGCAGCCTCAGTTCTAACACTTTCGCATTTTTGAGGAATAATTCTGAAACCTTCACAGCATTCTTCTAGTTTTGTTAAGCTGCTTAACTATAAACCTATGCATTGGCCATCAATATTAATTTAGCATAAAAGCTCCAAGTTGGCATCCTATCCTTCACTAAAACAAAAAAAGGTTCACTTGCAAAGAGAGAGGAGGAGTAACTGTTCTTTCCCATGTCTACAGTTGAGCTCATGCATATGCATAAATTCATAAAATTAAAAAATAATCATGTGTAGAGATGCATGTGCATGCCTGTGTGAGTTACCCTTTTTTTTGTTGTTGTTTCAATTCTTAAAGATTAGGAATACTTTTGTTTCCTTACCCTGTTGTAATTATTTTTTTTTTAAACAAAGTAAGTGGGTATTTGTACCTATACTCAATATGTACCTATATATATATTTATATATATACCCATACCTATGCTATATATTTACAATTTTAATGATCAATGTCTACACAGATATGTCAGATTACTGTGAAAAAAATGTTCATATTCTTCATATTGTCTCCCATCAGCAGACATGATGAAGATTATATGTGTCTTTGAGTGTATTTTCTTTGTAGTATTAAGTGCCTTCCATTATTTTATACTAGGCTAGTCAGTGTTTCTTTTTGAAATTAGAGAAAGAAAAGGAAAAGGTCAAGTTTAAAGGTGGATTCCACATTATTTCTTAATGCAGGCTCAAGTATACAATCATAGAACCATAGAATAGTTTGGGTTGTAAGGAACCTTAAAAATCATCTCTACTTCCAACCCTCTTGCCATGGGCAGGGACACCTCACACTAGACCAGGCTGCTCAAAGCT
>JANHGB010015683.1:23357-42844 GCA_026283785.1 Coracopsis vasa | reverse complement strand
GGAGCCCACCCCGCCAGAGCCAGAGGAGGAGATCTTGGGCTCTGATGATGAGGAGCAAGAGGATCCCGCAGATTACTGTAAAGGTGTGTACACTCAGCAGTGTCCACAAGGGCAGGCACTGTCATGCAGATCTTAACTCTAGTTCTTGAGTGGCTTTTAAAGACCTGATCTTCAACTACAGAACTCATTGATACGAGAATTATAAACAACTTCTTGTTTCAGGTCCAGAGGCACAGCTGTCTTCAGCTTTACTTTTTCACTTAGCCATAGCTTATTGGTACATTTTGCAATAAGGATACAAATGTTGCATCCCTGTTTCCTTCTTGATGTTCTAGCTATATGATTAGAGAAGAAACTTTTCTGGGTTGATGTTAGTTGTAAGAGGAACACCCAAACCAAAACAAGCAACCCTCCACATTTCAAGTGGTTCTAGAATCTCTTGATGCCTTTAACAACATCAACTACATTTATTTTTTCATCTGTATCTTCTTTCCCTTTCTCTCACCTGCACCAGCCCAAGATGCTACATGCTGCTTTTTCACATCATCTTTCCCAGTCCTCAGCATAGTCTGAGGCTCTCTACATCTTTGTTTTAGCTTTTGATTTCTTTAGTTTTTGTAGTTGCTTATATTATTTTTAAGTGTCATTAAATGTATAAAAATACGTAATTGCAGTACAGGAGGGTCACTACTTAAACTTGTTTTCATGTCTCTGCTGAAGTTGCAAGTCTGTTCCCGTAGGAGTAGAACATCCTGTACTTATATAAAAAAATCAACTGTTTCATTCAAGTGACTTTTTCAGTTTGGTGTAAGAAGTTTTATTAATATGTGATATTTCAAATACTTAAGTAGCTTACAGATACCAGTCGTGAAAACAATGCAGTAAACTCAAACTAAATGTTGAAGTCTGCAGCAGGGAAGAGAAAAACATGTTGCTAAAGCACGTATTTTTTTAATTAAAGAAAAAAGTGCTTCTGTCACAACACATTTGTTCCTTAAGATAACTCTTTTGGTATTTGTAGCGTATTCCATCAGTGATTAAGGATCTGTGGTTTAAACATCTGTTTACTTGTAAACATCTGTATTTCCTTGATTAAGTGTTTCAAGGCCCTCACTTCTTCCCTAAAGTAAGGGTTGCATTTAATTTCAAACTATCCATTGTTGTCTGTGTTCCAGTATCTCTTGCACAATGTCACCATCTGGAGAAGCTACATTACAAAACAAACAACAATATAGTCTGAGTTTACAGCCTGCTTACGTTACCTGCTTAACTAGAATCTCTGTGACTATAGCAGGTCAATAGAGAGATCTTTGTGCTTTTAAAATTAACTACATTTGCACTAAGAATACTTGCATGTTTCCTGAAAAATTAAAGGGTACTTGTGTGTGCTTAAAGGTTCTTCTGGATTCTGCTCTTGAAGTATTGAACTGATGAAAGTATATTAAAGATGGCTCAAGCTTTGGTTCATTTTGATGTCATAACCATTACTTGTTTCTGTGAGAACAGTGCATTGGTTGCTCCAGTTTACCTGTTCTCTGACTGTAATTTCCAGTAAGACTGGTCAGTATGTTTCCTTCCTTTTAGTCTGTTGGAGTTGAGCTGAAGGAAAGGTCCCATAAGAATCTTGACTCAAATGATCAGATTGGGATGATCTGTGGCCATACAGACTTCCTGTTTGTTTTTTTTGTATTCAGTATGGAGAATGAATAAGTTATTTGGTAAAGAATCCCAGGGGTGGCTTTTAGATACATTACTTCCATTAATTTGAGATAGATTTTATTAGTTTAAATATGTTTTCTGTGGTTTGGGTAACCTTATCTGTATTTACAGAGTGGGAGATAAGTATTTGGAAATTATAATTTATTACTGGAGTGCCTCTTGTCTTCCTCATACTATCTCCAAAATGGCTATCTCCCAGATTCTTGAGTTAGGCACAGAAATACTTCATCTGTTCTCAACCCCAGCCTGAAATTTCATGGGAGGGCAATTTTGATGAGGTGGTATAGAATTAATTTTTTAAGTAATCCAACATTTTACCTGTTAACTGTACTTCCCAGTGCTTGAGCATTTTTGGTGCTCATTTTCTTTTTTACATTTTAAGGATAAATTCCTACGTGCTGGGCTCACATCTTCACTGCGTTACATGGTGGTTAACAAATAGTCGTAATAGTATTTTTAATCAGGAAATTGGATTAATTTGAATTAGCATCCGATGTGAAAGAGAGAGCTAACAGCCATCTGCTTAAAGCACAGACTAACCCCTGTTCCATGGGGGCTTCCTCCAGGACCTGTTTAAATCTGTGAAATGACTTCTGTGATGTCGCTGAATTTACATTAAATGCTGGTCAAATCTTTGTTTAAAGAATGGAAATACCGAAAGTCCAACTACGTGATTTGTCGAGGGGTACTTAGTGAAGGTAGTTTCTCTTCTTTCCTGAAAAGCTTTGAAACACTTGGAGATTTTTATAAGAGCCAGTTGTGTCATGGATGTAATTGGGATTCTTTGCTTCTCTGATCATCCTTGCCCCTGGAGATGTCTCCCATTCATCCAGTTCACAAAGGGAATAATTCCCTATACAGACATAGAACTAGCCAGCTACAATTACCAATACATTCAGAAGACATTTAGGAATAATGATCTTATTTTTCTGACCCTCCTTCTTGAGTGCACATTGCACTAGCTAGCAGTGAGAAACACTTTCTTGTGTGTGCTGCAGTGAATAGCACAAGGATTTTTTGTTACGTTATCAGCGGTGCCACTTACCCATTGTATATTTTCAAATACCAATATTGTTCTCAACCCGTTAATTTTGCATAGGTGTTTTCTTGTTATGACTATTTAGAAATACTTCCTGTATCATGTAGAACTTAAATAATTACATTCCTTGTAGGATGACACCATTTTTTAAAATACATTTAAATTAAAAGTGTTGTTACCTGGTTGTTCACAACCTGTAAATGAATATGTTGCTGATGTGAATAATCAGGGAGTAATATACACAGGAATGGTGATTGATTATTGCCAAAACTGCACCTGTTGTGGCTTACAAAGTATCTTGTGCCCACGTATATACTCAGAGAGTATGCTGCTGCTGTTGGTATCTGTACATACGCTAGTGTATTACTATAATTAGTTATGTCAGTGCTATAGGGACCAAAATAACATGGCTTGTACATATATAGTATTGTTATTCTTGCAGTACGTAGATTTTACTAAAATAACTCTTATCAACCCCCAGTTTATTAACTTGACTTTGGTGTCTTGGATTTCCTCTGTAGGGTGTTCTCTGTCCTGTCTCTGATGGGAAGAAACTATCCCAAGTTTCTGAATTTTGACCCTTTGAAGCACAAGTAGGGCAAAAACTAACTGCAGAGAGGCAGCCTTATAAGGCACTTGTTTACCTCAGCTATTTTTAGAGGCATATGTCTACCTGTATTTAAATTCTTCATCATAGAGTGTTATGCTGTTAACGTGTTAACAAAAAAAGGTAGATATTTTGTTTAGTGCAAAAATATACTTCTGGACATTGTTTTACGTACTTGAAGGCCCACTTATACCCTTCTGACAGTGCAGAAGGCTGCATGAGCTATGAGTGTTTTTCTCTACATCTGAAGCCATATAACTGCCAAGGAATGATTGAGTAGAACTAGATGTTTAGGAAAATTATAAAACATTTCAGAAATATTTGTATTGTTGAATTTTAAAATCTGTTTGCAAACCATAGAGAAGTGTTAAAATTGGGTGTTAAATACATTTCAGGTTTTTTAATCATACCTGTTTGCAAAGGAGATACAGAGAGAATAACATTTCATACTTCTCACTGTTTTCATGCAATGATACCTGCAGGACAAAAATCAAATTGGAAGAAATGATACTGTTATAATGAATTATGTGGAATAATTACGTGGAATAATGTAGTTCTAGCTGTCAGATCACCTGACTTGATGCATTTCACAAATGCAAACCTTTAAGTAATGGAATTGCTGTATGTTCTTTAACTTCCACTTAACATCCATCACTTCATTCTGCTGAGTAGAGCTTTATGGAAATAATTTACCAAAGAGTATAATTTTGTTGGTGGTGGTTTAAGACATTTACAAGCTGTCTTAAAATATGATTTTATTTATCCATTTTTTAAAATATTTTCATCAACTGTTACTGCGAATATAGTTAAATAGACAAATTAAAATTCAGTTTTATTTTTTAATGTTTCAGTATGGATTTGTATGTGTGCATTCAGCAAAATTTCTCTAATAATGAAGCTGCAATAGATGTAGACTTATTATGTGGCTGATACAGTTTCTTGTTGCAAATGAAGTGGGCATCATAATAGTCAACACTTATTCTTCATAAGTCCATGTCCCCCCTGCTTTCCTGAAGTGTAAATCTGGTTGGATGTTCCGCAAGTGAGTTGTTTTCTTTCTTTGCCAAGTGAGAACTCCTTGCTTTCCAATGTTACGCATTCTTACTTAGGTTGACACAATTCAGCAGTGGAAATGAAGACATCTTTTTAGGTTCCTAGGTGGGTTGTCCTGACAGCTTTGCGTAACATTGCCTTTCCGGTGATTGAGGGCAGTCCTGGGATTTGGCCCTAACCTGGGTCTGTATGTCTTTGTCCTACTGTAATGCCATGTCCTGCTCCTGAACTAGAGCCTTCTTTTTCCTTTGCTCTTTTTTAACTGAAAGTGGTGGTGTCTGTATACCTAACGATTTGTGAAATGAAATACTGTGTGTGGTAGCATGACTGCCATGGGTTAAAGGTGTAAAGGTTGTTCTTGTGCAAAATACTCATGGCAAAGATGGAACTTCAGCTCCTTATGCTAGGTTGGGTGAGCTGAGGCTGCACCCTGTGTCTGTCCATGCTACCTGTGCACATCAGACTCATTTCTGTGCCTGGTGAACGTGCTCTACCCTCTGTGGTGGTATAAACCTGGAGGCAGGTGGGCAGGGAAGTGTGTGAAGCCAGTGCAGTATGTAGGTGAGACTTGTGCTGCCCAGCTGGAGTTACTTGTTGCTGTCACCTGGTTCAGACTGGCCCCTGTCGAGAGGAATACTTGTGAGTGCTGCTTCCTTGCTGCTCTGGCCTGAGCTGTTTGGGTCTCTGCCAGGGGTATTACCTGCAGGAGCCTGGGCAGCTGCAGTGTGTCATATGGATCAGCTTGTATTTGAGGATGTGATCAAACCAGTGAGTGTCTCCTAAGCTTGAAGTCACACCTTAACATACAAATGTTGAAGGTCTGTGTGAGTTTCAGTTTATACATGCCAATGTTGAAAGCAGTATATTATTTAAGCTTTGTCATTCTGTTGAATATGTAATCTTTATATTCTACAGTTGTGTTAAATTTATTTATCTGCTCTGGAAGCCTTTGAGAAAAGTTTACAAATAAACTCTTCTGTTAAGGCAAAAGATGTTATTAGCAAAGAAAGGATATAAATATGTCCAGATTTGACGTTGCTGTTCCACAGATAAAAAGGAGATAAGAGCAGAGCCCCTGTTTTAAATCCAAGGAAGTGATAAGTTCACATTGTTGTCTTAACTCGGTACCAGTTCTAACAAAATTTTCAGGGGATTTCAAAGCAAATCTAGGCACTTAAGAGAAAGGAGTCTGAGGTTTTCCTGATTTTAAATGGAATAGTCAGTAACTGAGGATCCTGCCAGGGAACAGTTGGGCGTGAGACATTGTGAAGGACCAGAAAGAGTCAAAGAAGTGATTCCTTGACAGCTGCTCTGAGTCTGCTGCTGGCAATGTCCTGGAGGGTTGCATGGTGCAGCTTGAGATTTGTTTGCAATGTAGACGAAATTATGGTTGTTGTTGTTAGTGTATTAAGGTCTGAATAATAATCTTGTGTGATCACTGACTTGCCTGTATTTGACTGGGAGAAAGAATGCCTCTTAAAATGCAAAGAAAAACAAAAAGCATCATTACACCTTCTCCCAGTGCCAGGAAACCTGAGCTCCAGCCTGCTCTGTCCCATTGGCCTTTCTGCCAAATGGGGCTTTGAGGACCTGTGTAGTGGTGTAAGTTAGGACTGCAGACTTCAGTAATTAAAAAGCAGTTCAGACAAAGCCCATAGCTGTCTGCTCTCTCTTCTTCCTCACTGTAAAAACCTCAGACATGAGAAAAATGCATTGCTGCTATGGGTCTGGAGCCAAGCAGAAGAGCATCAATAAAGTCTGCATTGTTCTTAACATTTTCTCAGGAAGTATTTTATTGCTGCCTTTATTAGTAGAAAGTAAATAGGAATTAAAACAATCTCTGTTGAGATTCTACAATCATCCAAAGTATGTTGACTGGAGAAGCTTCAAATATGATAAAAGAAATAATGTCGATCTTTCCTGTACTCTCTGTGAAGTAGGAGATAAGCCTGGGGAAATAGAGAACAGATGGTAATTTTACCATAAATAAAAGCCATAAGAGAGAAGGGTGAATAAACTCTACACTAGATACAGGACATGAGTTTTTTCCCTCCAGGCCAAGTAAGGCAGAATTTTTAACACTGGAGTAAAATACGCTTTATATACCCTATTTATAGTACAAGACAATCTGAAGAGAAAGATTTATACTGCAAGAATTACTTGAAAACCTGGGAACTATGGTTTGTTTTCTGAATATTCTTTTTCTTCTCATTTTTTCATGAAAGGAGGCTATCATCCGGTGAAAATTGGTGATCTTTTCAATGGCCGGTACCATGTTATTAGAAAGTTAGGATGGGGACACTTCTCTACAGTCTGGCTATGCTGGGATATGCAGTAAGAAAACTATTTATTTCCATTTACTTTTTCCTTAATACATTATTTTGTTTGGAGTATCTTTTGTTTTACATGCATGATAAAGTTTTGTGAATGTTTGCTATCTTTTTGTGCAGAAAGATGTCTGCAGTCTTATTTTGCACTTGGTTAAGGGTTTAGCATACAAAAGCTCTCAGAAATAAGTATGTATCTGTTTTCTTTGACAAATTAGCTTTGCTTATTGAATTTGCATGTTGTCTTGAAAATGCAGGAGTGAACTACTGTTTGTAATTGTTTTAAATGAAAAAATAAACCTTGACTGAATGATAAAATATGTAACCAAATTCCTCTTTTAAAGGCATTAGCATCAAGGAGACAGAATATTCAATGTATCAGACTGTTATCAGAGTATTGATAAAAGCTGGTTTTAATTGTAATGTCAGTGTTTTCTGTCAGAATATATTAGGTTAAGAAATACTTTATTCAAAATTTCCCAAGCTTTGAAGTATGTCTATTTTAGTTCAAAGCATGTATTGAAAATATTTTTGTTCTTTTCAAGGGGAAAAAGGTTTGTTGCAATGAAAGTTGTCAAAAGTGCCCAACATTATACAGAGACAGCCTTGGATGAAATAAAGTTGCTCAAATGTGTAAGTATCACCCATGCAATACAGTGCTCAATATCAATAATAGCAGAAAAAAATAATTTTAAAATGGAGCAGAATATTGTTTTTAAACTATTTTTACATATTCTTTCCTACATATCTGCTTTATTTTATGTGTTGCTGTGATTTCTGAAGCTCCAAAATAGTGTTTAACTTAATGTGGAAAGCTAACTAACTAGTATTTTAATGTGATTTTTACCCTAAAATGTCAGTGTTTCCATTCTTGGTTTAGGTTCGTGAAAGTGACCCTAATGATCCCAACAAGGATATGGTTGTGCAGCTGATTGATGACTTCAAAATTTCTGGAATGAATGGAATTCGTATCCTTTTGAAAACATGGCATCTTCATTAAAACTGATCTGCTGACATAAGGAAGCATTTAGTTTGGCTTTTTTTGTAGTTAGTATTACTTTAAATATGCATTAAGCTAGATGCAAAGAGTAGTCCAGTGTATAATGCAGTCACTGGAGTGAAAGTAGCTTAGCTTTTCTAAACACATTGCAAAATAGAAAATTCTCATGAATCCTGTCATGTTCTGCTAGAACTAGAGATAGTTCATGTAAAAATTGGAGTTTTACTGAAAAGGGTTGTAATACCTGGGACTTGTAGGAAATACGTTTTGCTTTAGGCTGGTAAAGAGAAAGAAAAATGTCAGTGTCGTGAAGAAGCTGGTTTGTATTTTCTTGTGGGAAGTGTGAGGGCATGGAGATTCTTCTCTTGTTTGTATGAGCCTCTTTTGTCCAGGTGTTAACCTATTTTTTGGCAAAGATTTTAAAGCTTTATTTTCAAATGATTTCTTAAAAAAAGGAGGGGAGGGAGTGTTGGGAAAGGAGAGACACAGTAAAATGTGATGGAATATTGTTCTCAGGGAAAATTTTGGGTCTATGAATGCATTTGATTTCAGAGTTGAGCTAAAGTGAGTTTTCATTGCTAATTATATTAAATATTTTAGCAGTTTATTATATTGCTGTGCTTTCATTTACTGTTACAGCTGGTATTTATGTGTATACTTGTATCTTGGAGCCCTAATAACAGACCTCATTGTTCATGTTTTCATACTACCAGACAATGAATCAGTTCCTGCTCTAAAGAGCTTAACACTGAGTTGATTTTCGTAATGGGCCATCAGTCTTCAGCAGATCAGGTTAAGGTGCTCTTCATCTACTCTCATCCTCTAAGAAGTTACTGTCAGTAAATATGAATGCCCACTAGAAAGCATCCTTTCAGGATGAAGCATGCGAGCAGTTTTCATCTGATCCATCTGTCTCTTGACATAAGTTATGAGAGCATGGGGACAAGTATCCTCAGTTACAGAATGGCATCTTAACTGCTTTACCTTTGTCCCATTTTGATTTGTTTCCTGGTTGCTTCAGTGTCAGCTACCATGGTAGAAATGTGCTTAAATGTAGGTGAAGTTAGTGTAGTCTGCTTATTGCCTAGGTTTTATCATCATATTGAAATAAACCATACAGTTGCCAGTGGTCATGTCAATCTGAATATAAATGGTTTGTGATCAAGGAAATTGCTTAACACAGGCAAAGAACCCTGGTGAGGGTTTCTTGTAGCTGTTGTACTACGAAACCCCGGGTTTTAATGTATGAGCTGAGCTGAGATGCTTATTAAGAAGTATTTTATAGATATATCTATTTTGTATAACTGTTCACAAAGAAATAATGCAACCAAAGCACTTCAGGTCTTTAGCTGACAGCTGTACAATTGAGGGATAATCAAAGTTAGTTTTAGAAATCAGAAATTTTTACTTGCTGTTTTCTAATATGAAATAGGGAATAAGAAAATGTATTCATAGCTATAAATAGAAATAACTCTTAATCTGTTTAACAGAGCAGTTTCCCAATAACATTCTTGCACTATTACTAAGATTCATAATGATGTATGTGTCTGTATTAAAGGTGAGAGCCATTTCTAAGTATGAAGAGTAAATTTTGTTGGTGATAATATTTTGAAAGCGTATCCAAACTTTATCTTTTGAAATATGGCACGTAAGTTGACAGAGCCAAAAAAGACAACATACTAGTGAAAAATAAGGGTTCAGATAGCTTTGTGTTACCATCTGGACAGCTGATGTTGATTTATTTTATTGCAGTTTTACTTTCATGTTGAAAACTCTTGACAGTACACAAGTTGTTTTATGTGGAAGGCAGATGTTCCTGCCTTACTGAGAAGTACATTTTTCAGAAAGGTACAGTAGACAGGATGGGTTGACACTGCACTCAAGTTGAAATTACAGCTGGAAGTCTGTCAAAGTCCTAACCACCAGTGAAAATATGGGATCAAGTATCTTACGCTTTCAGTTTTCTTGTGAACAGCTTGTGCGTCCTGAGTTGCATTGCCAGTTTGAGCCCTGGTTTGTTGCACTGATGATTTGATCAACTCCTTTTTATCTTCTAGGAAAATAATCTTTGGTGCAGGTTCTTTTGGGAGGGAGCAGGTAACTGATTATAATGTTTTGCTGCTATTTGTTTCCTGTTTGAAAATACCCTATTAGTGCTACGTTAGTGTTACTGACTTGAACAGATTGAGAGAAATACCGGAATTTGAGAGGTTTTCCATGCTCTGCTGTTTACAGCTTCCTCTGGGCAAGTCACTAAATATCTGTTCCTTGACTGTAAATTAAAATAACATATGCTTCATAGAGGCTAGATCATTGGTTATGGAATACATTTAAAATTTAAAGCAAGACAGAAGAGAGGTGGGTGAGTCCTTTGGATGGCTAATACCACAAAATGTCATGGAGCTTCCAGACAGGGAAACCTGTCAAGAGCTGTGTAGCACAGAGCTGGGAACGTGCAGAGTCACTGGCCTGCACTGTGTCATCTTTCTCCTAGGAGCTGTAAGAAGTGTTTATATGCAAAGGGATTTTAACAATGTGTCTTGTGCTACGCGAGGCTGATAATTTTTTTAACTACTTGAACATTTTAAAAAGATTGCAATTATGATTTTTTTTTTTTACAGGAAATAACAGAATTCCCAAACTTGGGCACTTTGGTGTTTTCAGTAAGTGTAGGTTATTATGTTTGTCTGCACTGGATATTTGTTAGAGCCTTAATAAATGCTTATTTGAATGTAGCGTTTTTTAAATAAAATATTCAGATAATCACATAATGAAACAAGTATTTGGAGAGACAGGTAAAAAGATAAGGATCAAAACATTCCTGACACAATCAGACATTATAATAATTATAATAAAATTACCTCCAAAGAATATACAGCATTAATTACATGACATAAAGCATAAATGCTGCCTGTCCAGAAGCAGCTGAGATATATCACAGAAATGTTCTGTGTTGGTACCAGAACCTTATTTCATTTAACTAGTGTCTAACCCTCATCTGATCTCTAAGTGCTTCTGTAGTGTGTGTTTATAGATAGATAGATACTTACTGGTAGGCTTTTAGTCAAGAAAGAACAGTTTTAAGTACTTAAGCCTGTCAGCTGATTTATGTTATGTTTGCTCTCACCTTTCTGCTCTGCTCAATTTCCCCCTTTCAGACATTTCCCAAACTGCTTCACAGTGTTTCAGAAGAGGCATGTCTGCTGGGTGGGTTTCAGGTTTATTTTTGTTGGAGGACTTTTTGGATGTATTCATCTGTCAGGATGTTTGTGCTGTAGGAAGATCCTGGGGCATGTGAGGCTGGTTTCCCAACAGTTAATGCACAGCTTTTCCCAAACACTTTGTAGTGGGCAGTCTGGCTGACAGTTTAATGTTTTTCAGGTCAGGATAGTAAAGCAGGCAACATTTTTGAATACCTGCTCCAAACACTGAGCCTCTTGTGTGTCTTCTGCCCAGTGCTGAGCACTGCCTTGAGTTTGGCTGAGTCCTCCCAGCAAAAGATTGCCATCTATTTTTCAGGTAGACGTCACTTCTCTTTCTTGTGCCCTCCTCTCTTTGCCTGCCTCTGCCTTTTCTCCCTGCATCTTCCTGCTTGGTGCCCTCTTTTTGCCTTTCAGCTATTCACTTCCCTGCACCTCTTTCTCTTCTGGTTACTGGCAAGGCTTAGCACTTCCCTGAGTGCAAGGAATGACAGGAATGTGCATTGGACAGTTTGCAGCAGCAGTGGTCTGAAGGACTGTGGGCGGGTGTCCTAAATTTCATCTCTGAATGCTGCAGTGTCTTGCCTTTCTGAAATCTATTGTGTTGCTGTAGCATTGCAACTTCACTGTGTGGGCTAAGTTAATAAGCCATGCAGGGCTCTTGTGCTCTGCTCATCCTTTTTGATGGCTGTGTTCTCTGCTAGTGACTTCTGTTCACTGAGTGCTTGCGTGGTAAAGTAACCAAGACTGTTTCCTTTTCTGCATGAAACAGAGTTTTATATATTCTGAGTAGACTTGATTGATACAATTGGGAAATGACTATTCACTGTCTCCTTTAATACAGGAATTAAGGAACATGGAGATGAAAGGTAGCAGCAATCAAAATGTTACCATCCTTCACAATGTGCTTTGACCAGTCTTGAGACCTTTTAACTTTGATCTAACTCCAGCATAAGGGATGTAGATTTCAAAATTTAAGTTATCTTTATGCATATAGGTAGGTACTTGAGAAGAATGTATATGATAAACTGATAAACAAGGTAAATCTCATTTTGACAGCAGTTAAGACGGTGACTCTTAAGATCATTGCCAAGACTCTAGTTAGGAAAACTTACTAACTTTATTAGAAGATAGGTAAGATTTCTCCCCTAACAGTGTTGCAGTTCTTTATGAATGGTCTCTTGAGATACAGTCTTAATTTCATCCATTGAGATTTTCCTGCAGTATCTGTCAATTCATTTTCTGTTATTTGTTTTGCATTATTCTTTGCAAGGTTACAGGTTCATGTAGTTAAGATTTTAACATTCTTTCTGATTTCCAAGGATGTCAAGGTCATTCGCAGCTCATGTCTAAGGATTAACTTGGTCAAATCATTAATGTCTTGGAGGAATGTTATGGCTGATAAAACTTAAAATTAGCTTGAATATCTGAATACTTTCTTAATGGAAAGATAACCTACCCAGGTATACTAAGTGTAGAATCTCTATCTTAGGAAGCCCTTGAACCACAGATCAGTGGAGGCTCCTACATTTTGTTTTTCCCTAATACTTTTCCCTGACCATCTTCTGTTTGCCTCTGTTGGGGACCAGTAGTAGATGCTGGGTCAAATTAAACTTTTTGGCATTGTGTTTTTTCCTTCTTGCTTCCGAGTTCTGCATTTTCTTTGTTCCTGAGTTTTTTGGTGATTGACATTATTCTCTGCAGTTAACACTGTAGGTGGTAAGAGATCCATTCTCTTGCTACTTGAGTCTTTATTGTCAAGTGATTCTTAATTGAGCCTAATAAGAAAGTTTTCTAGTATGGTTCATTTTCTAAAACACTGTTACTGCAGACTTTTGTTGTTAAAAGTCTATTCATATAATTAAAAGTTTATTAGAAGCTAGACATTACAGGCTAAATCAGTACTTCTGAGTGTTTCAAAGCAAACAAAAAATAATTATTTGTTTTCTAGAATTACCTGTTTCATTGTTCACCCTAATATTGCTGTTAATATATGGAAATACTTGACAAGATCTGTATAATTAAAATGTTTCATTTGGTTTGCATTTGGGCACTATTCTTATATATGACATGTACAATTGAAATATTATACCAAAACATATACTGTGTTCTGCTCAATCTAGGAGGAAGTGTTTTCCCTCTAACAGGGTGGTGATTGCTTTAGCGAGTATGCAAACAGACATTTGTGTTGATCTCCTCAACAAGTTTATTTGGAAATTAACCTTAATTAAATCCCAGATGTCTGTATGGTCTTCGAAGTACTTGGACATCATCTCCTAAAATGGATAATCAAATCCAATTATCAAGGCCTTCCCATCCGTTGCGTAAAAAGTATAATTCGACAGGTAAGATTTGCTAATGTTTTAATTAGGTTTTTCTACCGCTGTTGACAGTTTGAAGGTTAGAATGGTGATATTTCAACTGAACTCTTACTGATGAATATCTAAGATAATTTTATTGGTAATCCTGGGGAGGTTTGCAAGAGCATCTTTTTGGACAGCCTTCATTTCTGCATGCTGTGGGCTTTTCTGTTTATTTATTTTTTTAAAATCAAGGTTTCCCACTTGAGAAGAGTTTCCTGAGCTGCTTTAGAAAATAAAAAGTTGAAGCAATAAGTCTTTTTCATAGATGTAAGAATATTCGTATTCAATTGCAGTTTTGGTTGACACATCATGCTTCTTAATAAGATCTTCTGGAATATATAATTTTAGAACAGGGGGAGATAATATTATAAAACAGAAGAAAAATTGTATTTGAAAAATTGTCATCTCTCTATATTTAAGTTTTTGTGGTGTCAGAGGGTTAACAAGATGAACCAGTTGAGAACATTTCACTGGGACATGTTCTTCCAAAGTGCGTTCTTTTGCTATACTGCAAAAATCAAGTTCCTGAGAGGTAATCTTAAGGAGAAATATTGTCTCAGCAAGGAAAAGTCATATGTATATCTCTGATTTTGTATTAATTCATCAGCAGTTAATACCTACAAATGATGAATGAAGTATTCTGGCACTTCAGTAACTAGTATTGCCTTTCATCAACTTTACCTATAAATTAGTAAGTGATCTGTTAAACTTTCTTTGTAATTATTATTGTATGTCAGCTGGTGAATATCAACCTGTTATCTCTTTCATCAGAATTAGCTAAATAACAAATTTGATGAGGTTGTTACTCTGCAGTTGAAATTTTAGGTCCATTAATACCTGTACAACTAGGTGGCTCAGATACTAGAAATCAGGAGTTGTAGTAACATAGTGCGCCAGCTGAACTGAGCTGCCTATGAAGGAAAGGGGATGTGTATATTTGTATCATGTGTGCATATAAATATCCACTGGTTTTGGTAAATGTTGTCTTTCTTTGGAATGTTTTTGCGCTGGTTGCACCTTTGTTTGGCCAAAACGTGAGAAATTACAGTGTAATTTCTTGATAGACCGTGTTTGGCAGCAGTTTACTCTTACCTCAGTTACGCTGCCTGTAAGCCAAACCACAACCCATTTTTGGAAGGAAAACTTCTGAACCCAGCTTCATGGCATCTTTGCCAGCAGGCTCCTGTAACATAGCAGAGGAGGACTTTCAGGTGGGATCTTCAGGGATGGTGACCACAACGCAGTGAGAAGTGGGTCAACAAGGACAGGAGCCTGAAGCACCCCCGATAAGGGAGAGGCTCTCATTGATTTCTATGATTGTCATAACTGTGGAACTTGACTTAAGTGGTATATACAAGTACATACAACATGGACTGATTTGTTCAGTTTTAAGAAGAAAAGGCTAATAAGGGGGGAAGCTTCTGATCTCTTCAGGAGAGAGAGAGAAAATGGAGCCAAACTTCTCTTGTTGGTACATGGAGATAGGACAAGAAGCAGTTTATGTGAGTTACTGCAAGTGAAGTTCTGGCTACATATTAGGAAGAAATTCTTTGTAGTGAGAAAATTCTTTGTAGGGTGGTAAGACACTGGAACAAGTTGTCTACAGTGTTACATAGTCTACATCTTAGAAATGAACTGGATAAAAGCTCTAGAGCAGGCTGGTCTGATTTTGAGGTTAGGTACAACTTTGAAGGTGGTATGACTTAGGGAAGGTTTAAATCACCTAGTCTTCCAACCTAAGTTACTCCTTGAGTGTAAGCAGTGGTAAAAATTGCAGATAATTCAGACACTTGATACGTGAGAAAAGAGGAATGTGTTAGTCCTGAAAGATTAAAAAGGTTTTATTTTTGTGAGGTTGGAGTTTGTGAGTCACTGTTTTGGACTAATGAGAATGGCATTAACTGGCGAGACTTCCAGTTGTTCATCTCATTAAAGAAAATACAGATACTTATTCTTTCTTCTACTGGGACAAAACCTCTGGTACACATGTTCTAAAAACTTACTTGTGAAACTTGAATATGAAACAATTAATGCACTGGTATTACAGTGCATCAAGCCATTTTGTTTCAGAATGTACTATAATTCCATGCTACAATTGAAAAGTAATTTTTTTATGCTATGACTTGGAAGATTTTTTTTTTTTTTTCCCTCCAATTTTTGAGTACTTTTGAGGTTTGGGGCAAAATGAGGCTTGTTTTAAGATGCAGCTGAGAGTTGAATTTCTTAATGAGAAATTTCATTTCGGTTTCAACCAGACTTTTTTTCCTCTGGGGTTAGAGTTATATGAACTGTTGTGCAAGAGAAGACCTTGCAGAATTGAAAATGGGGCTAGTTGCTGCAGTTCCTTGTTTGCAGTGGAGATGATTGGAAGGGTCCATTTATTTAATTCCTTACTTTGGGTTGTAAAATGTATAGCATCGGTCTCTTTTGAGAGGATCATGTTCTGAAACTGATGCTGAAATGAACATCATATGTATTTATCAATGAAGATTTTCACTTTTGCTTGGATTTGCAATATAGGAAATCTTCTTAATGGGTCAATATGATGTGGCTCCTTGAATGAAGAAGAAACAAGTGAATATTAATTAGAAACTGCCAATTATGAGTTTCTTCATGTGGAACTGACCTTGTGACCTTACAAGGGAAAAAATACAACCTTATAATTTACAGTTTTGGTTTTCTAAAAAAATTTTTTTGTCTCCCAAAAGAGGATTCTTCAACCAAATTAAAGACAAAGCTGTCCCTGTGACACTGTTACTGAAAGGGGTGAAGGCTGTCTTTTTGAAGTGGGAGATATCAAGTCTGTTTTCATATAAATGCCACTTTTGCAGGTCGCAGTTGAACAGATATTTATTTATCTTGTGAATGTTTATGGCTTTCAGTGTACTCTGGAATCTTTTATTTTTCTTGGCCTCAGAATTATAGACATTCAATGGTAATTTGTAAAACGGTCGGTAGTGTAGTGGGGGAGGGAAGAGACTATTATAATCCATCTTTATGTTGCTATTGCTGTTAATGCCTCTTGTAAATTTTGAAGTCACTTAACTGCTAACTACCCATAATAAACCAATCTTTTTTAACATTTCTTATTTTGAGACATACTGTATGTTCCTTCAGTTGCTTTGGCAAGTGGTTAAACAAGTTTTGGATCTACAAGAAGAAAATCCAGATTATCAAGAGCGGAGCAGGTTTTCAGTGTACCGTTGGCACTGACACTTAAGTCCTGCTGAAGTGAACATAAGAGTTTTCATCTAGACGTACAAAGAAAGCTTTTCAAAACAGTGGCTGTTCTACTCTAGCTCCAGAACTGGAGAAAGCAGAGCCATGCACTTGAATTGTTTCTAGGATATGTTAGCCTGAGTGTAAATATCATACGCATGTTGCAGCTGCTCTTCTCTTGAGCTACCTTGCATGCTGGATGGATGTGCCAGTTCTGGAACTATCTCAGAACTGGGTCGTAGACTATTATCTTTGTATTTTGTTACTGGTATTTTGAATCAACAGGTTTGCTTTTAAAGTTGACCCTAGTTAGCTATGTCTTAAAGGATCCTGAGAGCAAAAAGCTTGTTAGTTTATTTACAAAATACGGAGACTGGCAGGATGTTCTTGCAGCTGGAGCTCATGAGTCTGGAGGTCTGTTTCTTGCTGTGGAACATTGAAAGAAGTCTTTTAAATGGGTTCAGCTGGGTTTCTGCTTTTTTTCTTTGTTGCTGATGTTTTTCCACAATAGTTATGTAGGTTATCATAGTAGCCTGGTTTATGCTGTTACGTTATTCTGTACTGAATAATTGTAGCAGTTGACTTCTGCAGTTTATCATACCTAGGTTTTACCTAAAAAACGTGTAAAATCACACAAACTACTGTATTTCTGTTCCAGTTAGAATTTAAGTATATTTTTTTTTCATTGTGTAAAAATCATGTTTTACTTTTTGTCCCAGAATGCATTTTGAAGACTTTGGGTATGCAGGTTTGATATGAGCCAGCAGGTTTTAGCCTGCAGAAAGTATGAAAGACTAGTGAAAAAATACACGTAAAAAATACAGGTAGACAAATCGTGATGTGTTGGTCACATTCAGCTTTTAGCTGAATTATATTGGCATTCTGGGGAAAACTATAGGTAGTGTTTCATCCCAACAACACAGTCCTCTCTTTGCTTTTATTTTTATAATCAATTATAAGATGGTTATTCACAAGCTAGACTTCAGTTTACTACAAGCATGTAGTACTTGCGGGGTTTTCTTTTCCAAATAACTATGTTTTAAACCGGTGAGGATCAGCCAGATTCCCTTTTCAAAGAAAGGTGCAGCAAGTATTTTTTACACATGTGCAGATCAGCTAAGGAGCACTTGGAAATGGAAGCCTGATAGCAGGTTGCTGTTATCAAGACAGTTTAGCCAGTGAGTATTTTACTCATGAAAGTCTCAATAACTGGTTTTATGAGCTAAATAAATTATCTGGGTCCTAAATGGACTGCAGGCAATCAGTTGAACATCTCTGTACTAATAACAAATGCATTTAGCTTGGTTTGGGTAATTAAAATAAATTTTTAAAACATCCTTTTGTAATTAGGTACTTCAAGGTCTAGATTATCTACACAGCAAGTGCAAGATCATTCATACGGATATAAAGCCAGAAAACATTTTGATGTGCGTGGATGATGCCTATGTTCGTAGAATGGCTGCTGAAGCTACCGAGTGGCAGAAGGCTGGTGCTCCTCCCCCCTCTGGCTCAGCAGGTATGATAGTATATTGAAATGCAGTGTAGTAAAGTTCCATCAATATATTAATGCTAATGATATTATGTTTAATCAAAATTAACATTTTAAATAATTGCACATGAAAAATGCATGTCTAGTTAATTCTTATTTATGCTCTGGAAACTGTCCAGAGCATTTGACTGAGGGAAATGCTTTCTTCTCAGTTTTGCACATTCAGGTTTACAGGGTCTCCAGATGCAGAAAAAGATTTATTGATATAAACTTACTCTTCTCCCCTCCCCCCCAAGCATTAATGGCTGGGGTTTAGCCACACTGAAGCCTTAGATTTCTAATACTGAAAATAATCTTATCTAAATTTTGTGTCTGGTTCTATTAGAGTTCATCAGCATCCTTGTGAAATAATCTGCCTTTTTGTCAGTTATAACTTATTAGACTGCAGTGAAAACTCTTAAGAGTCCATAGTTTTTCACCCTTGAAAATAGAATTTATTGTACCTAACTGAATTCCTGATAAGCCCTGCTCCCCAGCACTGTATGTGAAATGTCTTATGTTGGGCATGCCAGGAGTATAGAAAAGAATTGTACATTATGTTTAGCTAGGAGAAACCAAGGTAAAGAAGTTCTCAGCAATAAGTGAAGAGAAACAGGGAGGAAGAGTGGCTTTTCTAGTGATCTTCAGTACCATGGTTGCTTTTATTTACCAATCAAGCCCATCAGTTACAGGCAGTAGTTACAGTAGCATTTAAATACGGTTGTAATATTGTCAGAAAATATATCACAGATTAAGATCTCAGAGGTACAATAAAAATACCTGCTATAACAATTACTGTGGTCAAAATCCATAAATGTTTCACAGTATTCTATATGTTAAGATGCAAAATCTTATAAATCATGAATATATTGTATTGAATTTTACATAACATGTAATCACATAGTTAAAGACTATATATTATTTGTGTGGGAAGTAACTTGATTTTGTTCATGCAGCCTATATGGTACTTCTTGACATTAAAATAAGTATTATTTTAAGGAATATATTGATGGAGTTCTTATCACACTTTGTTCTTAGCAAATTGTGATTGAATCTGAGGCCTTCCACACAGGAGCTGAACGTGTGTTTTCTTTACAGCATTTCAAGAATAGGTTCTGCATAATTTCCCTTTTTAGATCAGTGCTGGTACTCAAGTTTAAGAATGTTTTTGAATGCCTTGCCCTCTCAGGAGGCATACAAGCAGTTTTTTCCCCTGAACTTAGCAGCAGAAGCTGAAGCCATAGGAGAGCTCTGGAGTCTCAACTGTCTCCACTTTTTATTTTGCATTTGTTAATTGCCATATGCTTTCGTGTCTGAAGAAGTTCATGAGCTGTTCTCCTCCCCCGTTCGGTTCCTCTTTCTCACTTCCACTTTGCCTCTGTCTCCCACATTTGGTTATTTCTATTGGGCTTGATTATTTGGGGGGGGGGGG
>JANHGB010015683.1:8396-23257 GCA_026283785.1 Coracopsis vasa | reverse complement strand
GGGGTGGTGTGTGTAGGGAATGTTATGTGACTTGTATTGCTGTTCTGTGCGTTTTTACAGTTAGTACAGTAATCTCATCAGACCTAGTCAGTGGTTGAGTCCTTCTGAGAGATGCTTAGGAAGAAGTCCATGCTGGAGATACTTTTTCTGTGGTGGTGTGTTTTCTGCCAGAGGCACTTCTTCATAACTCCAGTCCTGGCAATCAAACTGCCTTGTTTCAGAGTGAAGGAAACACGAATATTTGACTTTTCTGCTGAGTGCAATACAGTAGTTGTCTTTGTTGCTGTTCCCTGAACTATCTAAAATCTGCCTATACCTGCTCAGTCAGCTGACTACATACAGTTAATATGTGAGAACTCTGCAGTCATTTAATGTTTTCTGTCCACTTCTCACTGATTCACACTTTCCTTTCTAACTATAATTAACTCTCCACCAACCATAACAGTGAAATTGATGCTAACTCTTTCCAATTCCAGATGCTCCAATGGAGATATCAAATGATTTCAGGCAGCAGGTACTTGTAAAGAGAAAAAATATTACTTAAAAAAAAATCACTGCCAGATGTTTATTTAAAGCTATTTTTACACAATTTCTGTGACTTTCTGCCTTTTTAGAGCTGGTTTTGTAAGAACAATCTTTTTTTTTTTTTTTTTTTCTTTTTAGTGAGTACAGCTCCACAGCAAAAGCCTGTAAGTATTGTTACGTAATTCAAATTAACTTTATTTTCTGTGTTTAGTTGCTATTAGACTGTTGGTAGTCTCTGCCCTTTTTGCAAGCTTCCTTTGACTAAAGCTTTTGTCTTTCAAAGAATACTTTTCTTTTAATGTCTTTGGCCTTACCAGGTTTATGTACAGTATTTCTCTGATGGAAACTCTGATAGACTTACAATTCTAAAGCTATGTCAGAGACAGTTAAGCATTGCCATTTCATCTCTCGAGGAATAATCCATTCTGTTCAGATCCTGACAAAAATGGGTGCACACACTAAATACCATGCATTGCAGATAGCTTAAGGACTTCAAAGCCTTAATAAAAGAGGCCTTAAAGGAGAAGGGGTTTTATGAGACTTGGAAGATCTTTTTGCCATATACATAGAGCAAATAACCACTGAAATACGTAAGATTAGACCTGTTTTCTGTATGTACAGAATGTATATGGGCAAACAACATGGGTGAAAAATAATAAGATTGTCAAATTAACTGTCTAGTTCTAACTGTCCTGTAGCTTCTTTTGACAATAGCAAGATTTACAGATAAACTTTTGAGAAAACAGTATTTTCCTTTGTTCCTTGTACTTTTTTATTACATTAGGATTTCTTGCGGTGATACCTAAACAATGAATGAGAACTGGATAGATCTTATCTATGAATTAGTAAAAACAGAAGTCAGAATTCAGTTAAAATATGAGAAACTATTTCAGTCCTAGCTCAGATGTGTTAGTTTTGCTTGTTATTGTACCTGAGTTTTTCAATCCATATGTTATATAAAATGTGAAACTTTTCATAATGGCCATCTGTTGTTTGTGATTCACATGTTTTGGGCCAGAAGTGAATAATAAAAATGCTTTCCTTTCACAGGGAAATAGCTGAACAACACAGGATTTATTTAAAATCCTTTACCATTTTCAATCTCTTCAGTTTTCTTGTGTCGTTTTTCTCAGCGTACTTTTGCTGGTCATTTCCTTCATTGTACAGAGAGAAATCATGTATGAAATTTATATGTAAATAATTAGGTATGATACCAGACTATCTTCCATATGCAACATCAACAGTTAATCTAGATTGAAGTTGAATATTACTGTGCCTAGTTGAGATTATAGGATCATAGGAAATTCACTATGGTATTTTAGATGTATTTTGCTCTTGTATCTAATAAACAGCCACATAAAACAATGTATAACTATGTAACATTTCAGTAGCTTTTTTCTCATATAACCCTACATCATTTTTTATTTGAAGTAAAATGGGAAAAATATTTACTTATTAATAATTACCATTATTAATATTAAAGATATGTACTGTATTAATTGCTTATGCTAATATAAGAAAATAATTAAAAATAAATAAAAGTAATTATACTGCAAGTGAATTTGCTGTGAGATGCCTTAAGAATAATTGTTTAGGTTTTTTGTTATTTTGCTTTCTTTTAATATTTCAGATTGGAAAAATATCCAAAAACAAAAAGAAAAAACTGAAGAAAAAACAGAAGAGGCAAGCTGAGCTGTTGGAGAAACGCCTGCAGGAAATAGAAGAACTAGAGCGAGAAGCTGAAAGGAAAAAAATAGAAGAAAATGTAACCTCGTCTGTACCATCAAATGAACAAGAAGATGAGTACCACCCAGAGGTGAAACTAAAAACAGCTGATATAGAAGAGGTAGTAGATGAAGAACCTGGAAATGATGATGGTTAGTATTACCTGCTTTTATTTACCCTGAATTTACTGTTTCATAGTAAGTGCAGCATTGCATCTGGTGCACTGAACAGAATCTCTGAACTGTCCTAAATCATTAAGTTTCATTTTCTCCTGTAGGTAAAATCGTAACTAGAAAGTCTAAAAAGCAGGAGTCAAACCTACTGTAGAGGTGAAGAAAAACATCAATAGCAATCTTGCTGTCAAATCCCACAGAAGAGCGCACAGACAATTCGGTAGAACAGCCAGTTGCCGTGCCACATTAGGTGGCATAACTGAGTTTCTTAATAAGATAGAAGAAAAACAGCATGAATTTGTATTTTTTAACTTCAGTGTAGTTAAGAGTCATTGTTGCTTTCCCCTTGTTACAGTGTTTGTTGTAATGATCTGTCAGGTAGTAATAATTGCAGCTTCTTCAATAAAATTGTTAAGATGCCTTATTAAAATTCTTGTTTAGTCCCAGTGATTTGGAGTGTAATTGTTATGGTCCAGCTCCATTCTGGCTTCCCAGGTTTTCTCATCAACTCTTGCTCATTCTGTAAAAGTGTAACTGCTGAGACTTGTCTTCTGGTTTGGTTTAGTTTTGTTCTGCTCTTACTGTGAATTTTGCTACTTCTGTTATGACTCCCTGTTTGACACAGATTGAGTTACAGGTTTGTAAAGCTTGCTTTCAAGACCTCATGCATCTTCTCTCCCTGGTGTCAAGACTCTTTTCAGTGGTGCCCAGCGACAGGATGAGAAGCAGTGGCCATAAACTAAAACACAAGAAGATTCACCTCAGCATGAGGAAGAACTTCTTTACGTTGAGGGTGCAGAGCACTGGAACAGACTGCCCAGGGGGGTTGTGGAGTCCCCTTCTCTGGAGACATTCAAAATTCACCTGGATGTGATCCTGTGTAACCTGCTCTAGGAGGCCCTGCCTTGGCAGGAGGTTGGACTGGATGATCTCCAGAAGTCCCTCCAGCCCTAACGATTCTGTGATAACATTCTAATCTTCTGAATTGTTCCCTCCTGAACCACTCACCATTGTTTATTTTTTCCAACAGCCTTATTAATTAGTTCTTTCTTTTGCCTTCAGTTTAGACTTCAAGGTTTTTGCATATTTCATTGATACCTAGAGTTTCCTTGTGTGATGTCAGAAGTTAGGTAGTTACTGAAGAGTTAAAAATTATGAATGCCTAATTTCAAAATGTCATATTACTGATGTATGATCTGATGTGTTGCTCACTGAAATTTTTCAGGTGAAGCAGATGATCAGGATGAAAAAGAAGACACAGAGAAAGAAAACACTGAGAAAGATGATGACGTTGAGCAGGAACTTGTCAACACTGACCCTACAGACCCTAAGTGGATAGAATCCCCCAAAACAAATGGCCATATTGTGAACGGCCCATTCCTATTGGAACAACAGATTGAAGATGAAGACGAGGAAGAGGAAGAATGTCCAAATACAGAGGAGTATAATCTTGATGAGTCAAATGCAAAAAGCGATTACTCTTATAGCAGCTCCTATGAACAGTTTAATGGTGAATTGCCAAATGGACGTCATAAAATTCCTGAGTCACAGTTCTCTGAATTTTCAGCTTCAGTGTTCTCTGGGGCTCTAGAGTCTGTAGCTTGTGGTTCTGCTGTTTCTGAAGGATCAACTGTAACCGAAAGAGAGGAGAGCAGCCCATCTCACGACAGGAGCAGAACAGTTTCAGCTTCAAGCACTGGGGATTTGCCAAAAAGTAAGTATTCCTTGTAGTGGCATACAGCATCCTTGAAGTCTTTTGCAGCCATAGGTGGTGTCTTATGTAGAATGAGTAGTGGGGCTAAACCTTATGTATCTGTTTTATCTGTGTTCAGTGACACATATATGCAGATTTTACTTTTGTTTTGGAGTTTTTTGATGAAACTCCAGTATCATTCGCTTCCAGTAACACAAAGGGACCTTTCGATAACAGCGGACAAAACCTCTATCACACCATATTCCTGGCTTGGAACACCAGGTCTAGCACTTCCCAGTGGTGTTGACATTTATCTATCTACAGGTTAAATGTTTTAAATGCTTTTAGTTTCTGAGTTGGTGCTGACCCTCCTAAGTCTTGGCCTGCTTTTGTGCTTGGGCCTGAAAAGTGCCCACTGGAAAAGGTGATTCCAGTGTGCCAGCGTCTGAGTCAGAAAAATCTGCGCAGACTGCCGCCCCATGCTCTCTTCCTTAGGTGATCCCAAACCTAAGGAGGAGGTGGGATACAGGGTCAGATTTACCATCGCTAGGGTTGGGTTAGAGCTGCAGCCCACTGCCGAGAACCCTTTTTTCATTGCTGACTATCATCTTGTTGATTTTATGTGCACTGAACATTTTGCTCATTGAATCATACAGTTCTCAATTATTAGTATTTTGCATTTAGTATTTTGTCTTCGAACACTTTCGGCAGAGCAGATATCTAGAAATTAAGAGGGGGATTTTCAGTTAGTTTAGTCCCAAAGCATTCTGGTGAATTTTGACCTCCTAGGACCAGGTTTGAAGAAAAGCAAGTGCATTAATTTTGTATGGCTTTTAGAAATAGAGAAAGGGAAACCCACTTTGAGTTGATGGAAGACTTGTGTCTAGTAACATGGGTGTGTATTACATTAAAAAAATGGCAAATAAGTGGAATAGAAAGACAGTGTTAAGAAATAAATGTAACAGTCTCATTAAAGGCAGTATCTTAGGTAAGCTTACTTTAAGTAAGTTGGATGATTTTTCTTGCATTCAAAAATGGGAGTTTGGTAGGTGCACTTGGAAGACAATGGAAAAGCATTCTCGTTAAATTCAGATGAATCTACTGTCTTAAAAGAGGAAAACTGAACTGCGATTTTTGTTTTACTTTTTTTCTGTTCTAGAACTTGTTTTTACGGGTGTGAGATAAGTTATTGTAGATTAAATATTCACATTGACAGGTCAGTCCGCACAGGAAAGAGGAAAGGAAGTTCATGGTTGCAGGTAGGCATTCTTCTAGAAGGTGACCATCAGATCGTACAACCTGACTTCCTTTTATAGCAAGCCAATAATACACCAACTATTAAGTCTGGTAACCTTTATGTTTGGCTTAAAACGAATTTTCCAAAAAGACACCTGCTTTTGATTTGGACAAATGAAATAATTAAAGAACATGGTGTGGTTGAAGTGTGTTCCACCGGTCAGTACTCAGAATTGTTTCAGAAGAATCATTGCAAGTTTGGATTTGCTTGGCTGCAGCTTCTAGCTATATATACTTGTTATGTCTTTCCCCAGTCACATGAAAAAATTCTGTAATGTGCTGTGTTTTCATTCATGGATGGTTCTTTTCTCTTTCTAACAGTTCCCCTCTTAATCTTTTATTAAACTCAGCAAGTCTTTGTCTCTGCAAGGCATGTTGCTAACCCTCAACTCATTATGGCTTTTCCATATTCATCATGGTTTTGGACATTTAAATTCTGGCCACCAGAACTGCTCCAATCCAAAACTTTTGCCTGTAAGTCCTGTTTACTGAAGACATGGAAGCTGCTATCTTGGTGTCATTGCAAAGAGCTGGATTTTTGCGGTTGAATTAAATAGCTGCAGGGTATTACACATAGATTTTATTTATAGTGCCAGGGGCTAAATGATAAATATATGGGTTTCAACTTTAATCAAATACTGAGAGACTAGATCTGTAAGGAGACAGAAGAAGATGAGATAGCTTAGGGAGAAGATCAGTAAGCCTGCTGTCAACACTGTCCCCAGATGAAGTTACTAAATATAAATAGAGATGTATTGAAAAGTACAGTCAGTGTATTTCTTGGTTAAAGACTTTAGAAGAGCAATTCACACAGCTATTACAGAGTCTGACAGGTAAGGTAATCTGCAGGTAGGCAAGAAATGTGAAATAAAACACAACTGAGCAGAGCTGTGTTTCTGGAAAATGTCAAGATCCAGGCAAGTAAGTCTTCTAGTTCATCTCCTTACACTCAGTAGTCCCTGGAACGATATACAAGAGGTTCCTAGGTGCCTGGTAGCCTCTTCCTCTGTGCTGCTGGCAGTATTTATAGGCAGAAAGCCTCTACTGCTGTTTTCCTGGCATGATGTGTAAAATCGTCATGCCTTCAGGGAGTAAAGCTGGATTTGTCATCATGGGAGTAGTGTATCTCCATAGCTGGAGAAACAAGCCTACTTAATTCCTCCTTGATGTTATTTCATCAGCAGCATCTTACAGACCTTTTGTGCAAAGAAGAAAGATTAAATTTAGCCATAGCTGAATTCACTTCTTCCACAGAAAGAGGAAAAGCTAAATGTTATTAATATTAATGGCATCAATAATAATGTTGGGTTAAACAGTAATAAAACAGTTTAGAGTATTTCAAAAGAAGAAAGATGAAAGTTGCAGCCTATTCAATATTTTTAAATGCTGCTACTTTTTTCCTATAACTTTAGTGCCCTTTTCTAGTATAGAAGTGGACTTTATTTGTTCCTCTCTGTCTAGGCATTGCTATACATTATAAAGTAACATGATCTCTTATTTTTTGGAGATACTTGCCTCATTCAGTGCACAGACCAATTTGTGTTCAGTGGATGAGCAGCTGTTAAGTTCTTACCTTTTTCAAGTTTTCACTGTGTGACCAAATGCCCTTAAAATAGATCTATTAATTTCCTCATGACTCTCCTCCTCATTTCAGTGTTTAAATGTTTACTAAGTATAGTATCGTGCTGAGACTGTGAGAAGAGGAGGTGATATTTCTCAGTTTTACAGAACTAGGACACACAGAAGTGAAAACCAGAAATGCTTACTGATTTTGTGCTCAGGTTGAGCTCCTTTGGATGCTTTTTTTGAGAGTACTTACTAAAAAGTGTGCTCCTCTTGACTTCACTTTCAGTTGTGAATGATCCACGTTTGTCAGATATAGAATCCAAGGTCTCACATTCATCTCTCAGAAAATAAGGGACATAAACTTAATGAGCTCCTGAGAAAAACACCGAAGTGTAGGCATTTGCCTGTTACCTTGTCAGGTCCCTCTGCTAGAAGAAGGTTGAAGAAAGCTGTTTTCTAATGTATTCAGATGTCTTAGTGATGAGTTCTCCACCCCTTCATTCCACTTTATTTACTGCAGTCCTTCACCTTCAGAAAGATGTGTGGGAAGGATTTATCTAGCACTTTTTTATTTTTGCCAGGGCTGGTGAATTGAGAAAGGTCCTGGTATTTCTTGAATAATGCATGTGATTGTGTTTAAAAAAATTAGACTCTATTAAGTAGCATGCTTGTAAGGGAAGATTTTAATATTAAGATTACTTAATACTGAAGACTAACCATCTTTTAAGTACTGAACCTCAGCTTTATTCTCTCATTGTGTTTTGCTTTTATGCCCTATAGTGATGCGGTTTTTTTGAACTCGAGTCTTGGACTCTGTTGCAGCTTTTTTAGAGGGCTCTTGTTGAGGTCACTGCCACTTCTGCCTTCTGCTGTTCAGTCCTGTCTTTTCTTTCCTTCTTTCCCCCGGTGGATCCTGCCACTTTTTTTTCTGGTTGGCTAGTGCCCTGATGGCTCATTCACCCTTGCTGTCCCAGCAGTTGAAGATCCTCATCTGATTTCAGTCATTCCTGACTCATCATTAGACATGCTGTATTTTTTTCTTTGCCACATGTCTGCTGTACTTTCCTCTTCCAATGCTTATGGTAGTTTCACAGATCATTATATCCCCATTGAAGTCCCAGGTGCCTTTTGGATCTAGTACCTCTTTGTTATCTTACCAGCAGTTTCCAATTTGATCTTCATAGCTTTGGGACAAGTAAACTGAGCTCAGTCCTCTCCTGCTATGTGATCTGTGATATCTGCTTCTGTCATCCACATTCAAGACAATCTGCTTTCTTTCCAATTCAGTTTGGGAGCTAGCGCGTGGTATGTCAAATAAAGAAGAAAAGCAGCGGTCCTCCACTGTCCTGTGTTAGGATCATCAATGTCCCAAGAGTCTCTAAAGATGGCAGGATTAATGAGATTAAAGTTCTACCTTTCTAATTGGATCATACTCAACGCAAATTAGGACCTTCAGAGAATTTTGATTCAACACTGAGTTATCCGTGAAATGGGTGATGGTCCTCCAGGCTCTCAAGTAAGCCAGGTTTTGGTGACTTCTTTGCCTTGGGACAGACTTTTTAAACAAAAGAAAATCCAGCCATATTTTGTTTACCTTAGCCGGAAATAGAAGTGCAGGATTTTATTTCCTCAGCCAAACTGTTCTAAGAACAACTCTTTCATGTGAACTTCTTGGGGTTTGAGTTTTAACATTTTCTGTCCTAATCTGTTCTTGGAAACATATGGACTCTTTTTGCTTAGAGCTCTTCTGGATATTCTAATTATAGTCTTTTGGCAGTTAATGCAAAAAATTTGCACTTGGAATGTGTAAGGATATTTAGAAATCAAGGTAAGAAATCCTGTTTATGTTGCTTTAATTTCTTGTAACATTCAGCAAATGATTTTGATGTCTTCCAGGAATTACAAAACTGGATAAAGTGTCAAGGCAAAACTGCTTAGGGGTAATGAATAGTGTGCTTAAAATACTAACTGTTCTGCATTTTGCTTGTGTTAGCAAAAACTCGTGCTGCTGACTTACTGGTGAATCCACTGGACCCAAGAAATGCAGATAAAATTAGAGTTAAAATTGCTGACCTGGGGAATGCCTGCTGGGTGGTAAGTATCACTGCATCATTTTTGCTCTTTAGCCTTCCTTGTTTAGAACAGGCCTTTTTTAGTGGTTTTTTTTTCCCATTAATGTGATTCTTTCTTCTTTTAGCATAAACACTTCACAGAAGACATCCAGACAAGACAATATAGATCCATAGAGGTTTTAATAGGAGCAGGTTACAGTACACCTGCTGATATCTGGAGTACAGCATGTATGGTAAGAACAATACAATGTGTATTTTATAAGAATAAACCTGAGAAACCTGATGTAGATGGTTTTGACACAAATACATTATCATAAATAATATCCTATCATATAGCTACTGATGATTTTTCCCCTTCTATTTCAATTTCTGAAATATTCTTAATCAATTTTCATTTGATGCATTTTAAACTTGCAGTCAAAACCATGCAAGTTTATAGGGAAATACATGTATATTTTAAATTACAAAGTAAAACTGAAATAGTACAACTGCATGTTTCCTTCCTATCTTAGAATCTATACAACTGTTTGCTGTGTTTCCATTCCTTTTTCTTGCATAAAGTAGCAAAACAGCGAAATACTTAAAATTCTTGCCAAGTGCAGTGAAAATATTCATCAGATTAGGCTTGCAAATCACAGCTTTAGGTTCTAAACTTCAAAGAGAAGGATTTAGCTTATTAGTAAAATACGTGGTAACATTCTGTAGAATTAGTTTTAACACAGTTAAACTGAAATGATACATTTTTTGAAACCTTTTAAGAATAGAAAAAGTGAAAACTTCATTATTCAACTTTCTGAAACAATTAGTGTGTTTGTAATACCTCTTTGACGACAAATAAGCTACATGCATCTTCTCATTAAAGATAGTTTTGAAAATACATTTAGAAGTATCTTTGTCTATTTTAAAGGTGAAAACTTATTCAAATCTTTGTATTTTACAAATACATGTCTGCAAAGAGTAAGTGTGTGAGGAGGAGGAGAGGACTCAAATACTAGACACAGTTTGCAGGCGTGGGTGATGAGAAGAATTGCAAAGCTCAGAGGGAGAGGAGGAGGATTGAAAGGAACATAAAATCCTACAGATATTATAAGCTCAGCAAGCCGTGTGCTGAAAGTAACTAACCCATAAGTAAAATTGCAGATATGTTTTCTCTGGAGTTTAATACTAGCTTTTGCTTTAATACACAGAAAAGAACATCCATTTCCAAAGTTACACTTTCATTTGGGGCAAAAAATAGAATTTTTCCATTACATTGAAAACAAAGCACAGAAAATATTTCACAGTTTTGATCCTTAATTTTTTGAATGATTCTTCTCTTAACTAACAGCAAAATTATTATTAGAGATATTATGTGCCTTTTACCTGATATTTCATAAAGCTCAGCTGAACTTGATACATTTTTATGGTATTTAATACATTAGATTCATCTTTCTTTAAGGTTGTACCTACTCTGTGCTAATTTTATATGCAGTTATGTAGCTAAAGCCACATTAAAAAGGCTGAAGTCTGCCTAGGATTGTGTTTAAAGAAAGTGGGGCACGTAAGAGCAGTATCAGACCTAGGAAATATAGTATTCTTACAATACTTGGGGTCATCCAGCCCCTTACACTTCAGTTCTTTTTCCATGTTATATAAGCATTCCTCATGAGAGTCCTTTAAACCCCATGAGCATCTATCTCTGCCACTGGGGGTATCTTAATTCCGATTCACAGGTATTTATGAAATTGCTATATTTTAATGAGAAAATGATACTCCTGCTTCTTCATAATGTAAGCTTTAACAGGAGTACAGCATTTGAGGTAGAAACACTGGGAATCTATTTTCTGCCACAGACTTTGGTCTTTTGCTCATAGAAAATGCTATAGAAATTTTATAATCTTTACAGCACTGACATAAAATCGTTCATTCAGTTGTCATCATTGTAATAGTTATGTTAAAAAAAAATAGAGATCAGTTTCTCAAGCTCATCCCCAAAACTCATAATTTCAAAGCCCCTCAGGATTTGCTTTTATTCCAGTGTGCTTGAGAAAATGGGTCAGTGCACTGTTACTGCTAATCCTGTATCAGATGGAAAACAGCTCTGAGGTAGGGATTGACTTGAAGATCTTAAGAGTTCTTTCTGCAGAAGACTTGTAACAAAGATTAGCAGCCAGGGGAACATTTCTGATGTGGAATTTCAAACTCCCAACTAACTTAAGGCTGTCTTTGGAAATCACGATTTTATTCTCTCCGATCCCTGAACTGTGAAGTACCAGAGTGTTTTAACGCCATTGTAGTCCCACTTGCTTTCTCAAGTTTGGATTCCTTGTTGTACCTGAATGTGGTTCAGAAAATGTCCTTCTAGGTTATCTTGCTCTTGGTTCATATTTAATCCACTTTATCCCATAACATTTACTGTTAGATGTGTTTTCAAAGGATTGTCTGCTGGAGCAGGAGCTGAAGGGGCGGTTTATTTTCAGCCAAAGCAGAGGTCAGATTACCATTGACCATGTTGTCCAAGTCTCTCAAGGGAGAGCAGGGAGACTTCTTTGTCATGTTGCTTTGTTTGTACAATAAGTCCATAGTCATTAAGGACATTTTTGGAAGCAATAGTATGTGAAATGAGTGGTCCAGCAGTACTGCTGTGACTCTTCTTGGCGAGTTTACATCCTTTCATACTTTGCCCAGTGTGACAATACCAAGCACACATAAGGTGGTGTCCTACCAGCTGATCGTGGCATGTGGCATTTATCATTTCCTCCTTTTTAATTAAAAAAAAAAAAGGAGAAAAAGGAAAGTCTGTAATTTAGTAGCTCTGTGTTACTAGGTGATCTAAGGTGGAGGTTGTGTTCAGGATGGGTAAGTAATGACTCTGCTCAGATCCACCTGTCAAATACTGCCTTTATGAATAGGCAAGCAAGGTGTCGTGTGGCTTTGCAGTGGGAGCCGTGTCACATAGTTACAGATCCTGACCTTCATTCTGATCATGATTTTGACCCTAGGTGAGCTTTCTTGTCTCAGTTTCTCTACTGAATGATAATGCACAGGCTGCAACTAATGTGAATGATGTGAATTAATATGAATGCGAAGTGTAATAAGGTAGTACCAAAGCGAAGATGAGATGTTATGCTTTGAAAACCTTTGCTCGCAACTAAGTCACTGAGCTAATTCTCTGCACCTGCACTGAAAGAGGGTTCAAAATATTTTGACCTCACTTGAATGGAATTGTGTGCAAATACATCTTGTAGTGCTTTGTGTATCCACAACCTTAAAATCTGAGGTTTCTGACCAGTATTCTGAGAGGCTGATCCAGGTGTGCTCCTCACTTCTCCATCTGTGTAGCTCTTGCTGACAGATGTGATGCTTCAGAGTGATGGTCAGGTTCTCCAGCTCAGTGGGGGATGTTTTTTTCACAATGTGGCTGCCAAACTCTTCTAAAGGGGCTTGCTCAGGAGTCCAGAACACTGCTTAGTAGTAAAGAGCACACATGAAGACTGCTTAACTTGCAAAATTGAAGAGGTTCTCCATGTGCTATATATCCACTACCGTGTCAGATTCTAGATCATGTCTCCATTAAAAAAAAATACAATAAAACCCATGCCATTCTTTGAAATAATTTAGGATCCATAGGGTTTCTGTGAGAGAGGTTTATGTGTACATAAAGCACATCAGTCTTTCCATGTCCCCTGGATTTTATGATGGACCACTTAGAATGCTTGGGACCAGGAGTCACTTGGGATCTTAACTTGGTCTTGTGCTTAATGGATCTCTGAGCCTAGGTTTTTCACTGCCTTTTGCTTGCTGATGAAATAATCTTGCTCACTGGGAATAGCATTGGCAGACTGTGAGAGTAGCAGAGCTACTGGGTTGGACTTGATGATCTTAAAGATCTTTTCCAGCGAAGGTGATTCTGTAATTCTGTGATTCTTGTGTTGGCTTGCGTTTATGGCCAATGTTTATGGCTTGTGTTAAATCAAGCATAGAGGTTATGTTTTCTCACGGCAGCAGCAGACTGCCTTTTTTTCATCATACCGTTTGCTCATCAGTTTTACTGCATCTTCAGTAATAAGGATGGAGGTGGTGATGATGATGTTTTTAAACAAAAGCCTCTGATAATGGTGCCTTGAGCATGCAAAGCACCTGTGCTAATGTGTGCACAGCAACTTCCAGAATTCCCCCCTCATGAATCTGGCTTTTAGGACATGGTATGTTGTGTCTACATGGAGTGCTCTCCTCACCTAGGCTCTGCTGACATGAGTTGGCTGCATCTAGCCTTTAACTCCGTGGTTTTGGTGCATCTTGGAAAGAATACTCTGCTCTGCTTGTATTGTCTTTAGTATGGGAGTAGCCAGAGATTCTGATTAGAATTGCTTGTACTGGAAGTGTACATAAAGAGAGACATGTAAGGACTCCAGCCATATAGCAAAAGAGAGAGCGATAACTCAGTGCTAATAACCTTACAGTTCTTTCTTTTGGTGAATAAGTAGCACTGTAAGCCAACAGCCAATGAGGTGAACCTTCTCATTTTAGATGATTTGTCGTGGCCTGGTTCAAACCTCTTTGTATCAGATTTAAAGGATGAGAGTGAGTATCCTCAGGCCACTACTGCTCCTCTGCTCAGGTGACCATAGTCTGAGAGTCTTAAGAAAAAGAAAAAGGCAGAGGAAAGAAGAGGATGCTGCTTATCTGTGGAGGCTGATAATCAGTGCATGCGTGATGTGCTGTGGGGCTGATGGAAGGAGTTAGATGCCAGTGGACTTTCCCTGACTATGATGGAGAGCCGAGTTCACTTGTTCTGTGCTCAGCAAAGGACGCAGTGTAGTGTAAATTGCATTTTTTTTCCCAGCCTTTGCTGACTTTGTGTCTCAGTAATTGTGCTGTGTTTTGCTGGACATGTCTTCAGTTTAGCTAAGGAAATTGCACAGTGCCCTCTCTTTTTTTCTTAACAATGTGGCCTATTTAGATGGGATACTCAGCTGTTCCCATGGAAAGCTAGATACTGGGAATCTCTCTCCACATTTATGGAATTCTAGAAAATTCTACATTCCCTTGCTGTATTAAACTCTATTTTAATTCTGCCAGCAGGGAGGTGCATCTCTTGTTTTCATCCCAAAAAAGGAACAGATTTGAAGCCAGCAGTGCCTTTGGTAGGATTGAAACCACCCTTGATCATTTAATTTTATCAGGCTGATTTTCCACATTGGCAGTATTGAGAGGGCTACTTTCTGTGGAGCAGAAACTGAACAGGCACTGCATGATTTAGCATTTCCTAAATCTCAAACCCATGGAACACAGTACTCAACTGCTGCTGCCAAAAAATCCTGGCAAGATAAGGGAGTTAATACTGGCAGAGGGCATCCCTTTGTATTGCTCCTGGAAATGACTGCAAGCACCATGATTCCACTGCTTTTCCTTGTTTATGCTCTTTGGATTAGAGACAGGAAAAGCCCCTGAAATGATGAGTCTAATCATCTGACTTTTGTTGTTCACTATGTACAGTCTTGTTTGAGCTGCAGGGAGGAGATAGCTGTGTCACAAGCCATGACATCAGCAAGGTTAGTTTATTACCACTTATCTGAGATGGTTTTTTGTGGTGAGTTTTGATTCTTTTTATAATATGAACTAGCAAATAGATCATAGGTGTAGATCAGCAGGAAGGAGGAGAAAATTATGCTTTGTGTTTTATCTACCCAAAGAGAGTACAAATTCTGAAAGAAAATACTATGGGGGTGAATGGAGAAGGGAGGAGACAGACAAAATGAGAGAGATGCTACTACAAGGCAAGCAAGCCTACAGGGGTGTGTTTTATTATGAGCATTTCTATTTATGTGA
>JANHGB010015682.1:31259-48690 GCA_026283785.1 Coracopsis vasa | reverse complement strand
TTCCTAATTAAAGGGGACACAATCAAAGCTGAAACAGTAATTGCTACAACATCAACTTGCAGTCCACTTGTGTCCATAATCCCCAGAGGCCAGAAGTTCAGGGGAGAGATGTAAACGGGAAACAAGAGAGAGCTCTACTTTGGCTGTTTATGTTTGCTTGTTTGGTTTTGTAGGGTCTATGCACAAATAAGGGGGTTGATTTCTTTTGTCTCTCTAATTTGGTGCAAAGCAAAAGTGGTGCCATTGACATTAGATCTGTGTCAGTGTAACCCGACTAAACTCACAGTTTATGGCCCTGAAGCAACAAAACAAATAAGCCCCCTTTTTTCTACTTGTGGAGCTGAAGCCATGCTGAGCCCCTTCCCTTCACGTGTGGGACACCAGAGATCACACAGTGTGTGTTTGTGTGTTGGTAGCATGAGTGGCATGGGCAAAGTGGAGCAACCACCCGTGCCAACGCGGGCCAGGATGTGCTTTGCGGTGGTGACACCTAGTGGGGAGCACTTAGTGACCCGGACTTTGCAGCTGCATTCACCTCCTTGCCTCTTGTGATGGAAGTCAAGGAGATGGAGGCTGTGCTCTGGGATATTCCAACAGCTGAAGAGCAGCCTGTGAGTGTCAGGGCTGCTCTCAGCCTTGCTCTGTCTTGGTTTCTGTTTTCCAGAGAGAGCTACCGATGGGTCCCTGCGGAATGAGGACTGGGCTCTCAACATGGAGATCTGCGACATCATTAACGAGACTGAAGAAGGGTAAGGGAGCTGGTGCACATCCAGCAGCAGGTCCCAGCATACCCTGTAACATTGCATCCCTAGACTGCAGTGGCAGCATGCACTGGTGACGGTAATAAGGTAGCTTTCCCAACAGTCCCTTAGACAAGATTCTGCTGGGAGACCCAGAGAGACAGAAAAGCTGTCACAGCAGATACTTCCCCATTATCTTTGTGAGAGCTGGGAGCCATTCAAATAGTCCCTCAGGGTCCCCAGGAAAACCTCAGTTCAAGCCAGGCTACCTCGCATCTTCCAAAGGCGTACGTGCACTTCAGTTTATTCCTCCTTCATACCCCTCTCCTTCTTTCTGTGGGAATGTAAAAATCTGCAGGCTGGTGACAGAGGAGAGAGGAAAAGCTCAGGCTGCTATTCAGTTTTCTGAGTGTGCAAGTCCTGTTGGGGTTCACTTCTCAGGTACTTTCATGTACAGTCGCCCAGACAGATGCAAAGTAGGTGGGGGAGGCCTTGTCCCCCTTTCCCTATGGAAAGATATTCAGAAATCTGCCAGACTCGTTAGCTGTGGATTTGTCAGTGAATTCAAGGAGGCCTGCTCCTTGTCACAGTGGAGATGTAAAGAGCAGCATTGAAAAACGAAGGTGATACGTGGAATAAAAAATGTAGGGTTCACTCTTGCCCCGGAGGAAACTAGCAAATTTCCTTGCTAGTTAGCAAGCCCAGTTTTCAGCTTCACAGTTGTATGAGAACAAAGTCAAACATCTCTGCTCAATTCTTTTCCATGCTGTCCTCACAGTGCATATACACCTGACTCTGTCCACAGTTCTCAGTCCCAAGCTGTGGCCACTTGGTGTCTCAGTTTTGAGCACCTGATAACATAGCTGTACTCTCCTGGCATCACGGCTGTCCCATTGGCCTGCTAGTGCCCATCCATAGCAACCATGCTGCCTCACAGGCCAACACACTCCTGGCCTCCTCAACATCCTGAGTTGTTGCAGACCTCAGCACAGAGGCCTCCAATTTCAGTAACAGCACTCATTAGCAGGACCCCCCTCTTGCAGAACCATGGGCAGAAGTTGCTTTGCCAGCCATTGCTTCAAGCTATCCTGAAATCATGGTGGGGAAGGTCACCTCCTGAATATGGGTCATCCAGAGCCAGTGGCTGTTTTGCTTTGCCTCTCTGTAGGTGGGTCTCAGCCTTCTGACAATCTTTCTTTGATTTCTCCTTCAGGCCCAAAGATGCCTTCCGAGCCATTAAGAAGAGAATTGTAGGGAATAAGAACTTCCATGAAGTTATGCTGGCATTGACGGTGAGTGGTCTGGGCTCTTTCTCAGCTCTCTGGAAAAGACACAGGTAGCTAAAACCAAGGCAAACACGCATACATATAGAGAAGTCTATAGTTAATGCTTCATTGCTTTTGAAGGTCCTGGAGACATGCGTCAAAAACTGTGGCCATCGCTTCCATGTCCTGGTGTCCAGCCAGGACTTTGTAGAAGGTGTCCTGGTAAGAACAATCCTGCCGAAGAACAATCCACCTGCCATAGTGCATGACAAGGTGCTGACCCTCATCCAGGTGAGACAAGAAGCGTGAGTATCTGTGTCAGTTCAGACAGTGTTTGTCTTTAGGTGTTTGTACAGAAGACTCCTGCAAATCATATTGGGCTGTACTGTCTCCTTCTCCTTAGTCCTGGGCAGATGCCTTCCGCAGCTCACCGGACTTGACTGGTGTCGTTGCTGTGTATGAAGACCTGAGACGGAAAGGCCTGGAGTTTCCCATGACTGATCTGGACATGCTGTCACCCATCCACACACCACAGAGGGTATGGGAACATTGCTGAAGAGAAGGGCTTAGGGCAGCTGTTATTCTGGATCTATAAGGGGGACTTCAGGAACTATAACTTGCTTCTGGGAAGTGAGAAGCTTCAGGACAGCCTCTTTGTTGATAGATGTTTTGAAAGCAGATGGGGAGTTGCCATCAACATTTCTCTGCTAATTCCACTGTCCTATCAGCTGTGAGTGTCTAAAAATCTCCCTGTGACTTTTCCTACCTCTGTGTGTAGACTGTGTATAGCTCTGACTCCCAGTCCGGACAGAACTCCCCTGTGGTCAACTCCCCTCAGCAGATAGAGTCCATCCTCCATCCTGTCACCCTGCCTGCCGGGAGAAGCACATCCAGCGATGCACCCATCACACCCACACCAGAGCAGGTGAGTTGGATACGATCCCCATGGTGTTGTTGACTCTCCCTGCATTTAGGGGCTGTTTCATAAACACTGGTTTTGGCCTGCTGTCTTGGTCCTTCCTCAGCCTGTGTCCTCAAGGAGCCGTTCCTCTAAAGCATAGTCCCTTGAGAGCTCTCCAGAGCTCTGCTGTGGCCACAATGATGAGCTGGGATACCACAAACACTGAGTGCTTATATTTTCCTAAGACAGGGTTGCTGGCAGGTAGAGGAAAGATCTGGCTACAGGGAAATAAGGAATTGAAACACAGAGGTTTTGAGTAAGGTCTTTGTAGTGCTGTATAGCAAAAGCTTGTTCAGTAAATGCCTCCTTATCATCTTTATCTTGCCTCACTGCTGACTTAATATGAATGAACCCTATCTGGCTATGTGGTTTCCAAAGGCCAGGGCTTTCTCACTTGTTTCCCATCCTCTTTTCTTCTTCCTCACCCTGACTTCAGCACCAAACCTCCAGCTGTTGGTACGTTGCAGAACAGAGGGTAGAAACCATTCTCAAGACACTCATTAGTAGCTTGTGAAACCAGAGGGATAAAGCTTAAACTGCACACTTGGCCAGGGCTTGCCTTTTGAATGGGAATTCATTTCTCCCTTCCACCTTTTATGCTGCTTTGGAAATGAAATTATTTGAGTGCCTGCCACACAGGAGGTGCTAGCTGGGGAGAAATTTGAATCATAACAGCAGCCTGTGATGGTTGTTAAAAATCAAGGTCAGGCTGGTGCCCAAAGATCCCAGGTGAGGGCTTGACATCTGTAACCAGCAAATGAACTTGATGGTAAGTAATGGAGCTTCCTTCTGCCGGGAGCTCCTGAGAGCTAAACTTAATAGTAACAAAAGAGCTCTCCAGTGGCTGCTCGACAATGTGAACACATGCACACAAGCGGTGCACTGCCGTTCAGAGCTTCCTTAGCTATCTTCCTTGTCTTCTCAGGCAGAGCTGTCATTTGCCCTCCCTTTTGCAGGTTGGGAAGCTGCGCAGTGAGCTGGAAGTGGTGAATGGGAACATGAAGGTCATGTCAGAGATGTTGACGGAGCTGGTGCCCACCCAGGCTGAGCCTTCTGACCTGGAGCTGCTGCAAGTAAGGAACACTCGCAGGGCGGAGGGCTGGCACATGCAGCTTGATTTAGCAATGACTGGATGGACTGAGGCATGACACATGGTAGGCGTGGGGAACAACTGGAGAGTTTAGTGTGGGGCTTATCAGGGACTGATGGGATAAGGGAGAAATGGGGAAGGTGGAGTTTTAACAGCCAAGGGAAGTAGCACTATTGAGGCTAGAATCATCTCATATGGGGATTTGTAGTTCCTAAGGGCCTTTCTTTTTGAGTGAAGTGTTACACAAGAAGCATACAGTTATGGTCTGTAAAGCTTAAACTCAATTTACATCTCACACCAGTACCTGTTGCCCATCAACACTTGCTGATAGACCCCAGTAGCTTTTGGGCTCTGTCCCAGTCAGACTTCCAAACCTGTGAGCGTTCAGCCTTAGCTTGATGTTTGTGGTAACTTCCCCTTGCTGTGAGCAGGAGCTGAATCGGACATGCAGAGCCATGCAGCTGCGTGTTCTGGAGCTGATTCCCCGTGTCCTCCATGAACAACTCACTGAAGAGCTGCTCCTCATCAATGACAACCTCAACAACATGTTTCTACGCCATGAAAGGTACCTCTCTTCCTTTCTCTGCTTTGATCTTCCACAAGAGTTTACTCCCCTTTGATGGCCTTCTTTCCCACCCTTTTCATCTGCCCATGAATGTAATACTCAAGATGTATCATCCACCTTTGAGAACAAAGCCAGTTTTTGCTGATTTATTCCTACCCCTTCAAAACTGCTTTGTAAGTTACTGGTGGAATATAAAGATGTCCTTGTAGCATAACCCAGAAGAAGGAGGGAACTGCGTGGAAGTAGCTGGGTTTCTAGCTCTGAGGCAGACAGGGACAGACAGGACTTTTCCAGGTGAGGATCAGCACTCCTTTCTTTTTATTTCCATTTCATCAAACCCATCTGTTAAGCTAGGATGGAGTCTGGAGAAGTTAGTCCCTGTGTCTGGATGGAGAGCTGGGTTTCAGCCATTTTGGTTAAAAGTAGCTCTGGAGGATCTCTCATCTCACCGTCTCTCAGGAGATACCAACTCTGAGGGCCTTGTTATGGTGTCTTTGGTCTTGAGGGAGAATTGGGCCCTAAGCCATGGTCCCCCTTTCCTAGTATGTAGGAAAGGGCAGGCTGTGCCAAGCTTTTATGAGAAATCTCTTTGGTTGGGGATGAATAAGCAGATGCTACTGAAACACATCCTGTCATCTTTCTTGCAGGTTCGAGCGCCTCCGAACAGGACAGCCAGTAAAGGTAACTCAGAGCAACGGCCCCTCTGTGCAGCTCAGTTTGCATCTTGCAGGTCTGGCAGCATCCTGCTGAATTGAAGAAAAGTTCAGTCTGCCCTTGTTCTCTCCCAGCCCAGCTGTACCAGGCCATGCTGGTGTGCAGGACGCTCCCGTTCCCACTTCAGGCTTCTCCCTCCCTCCCACTGGGAGCCTTCCTCTCACCCAAAGAGCAAGAGCAGATCAGCAGCAGTTATGATTTTCTGGTATTGAACATTGAGAAGACCAATTCCCATATGAACCTCCCTTTGTCCTGTGAGCATTGTCCTGTCCTTTGAACCAGCAAGCATCTACCCCACTTTCTAGAATCCAGCAGAGCTGGGAGGCTGGCTACCATGGCATACTCTGCCCTGGGACACTATTCCTAGCCCATTCTCTCCGATCACTCTTCCCCTTTTCACAAGCAGAGGCTTCACAACTGGTATCTTCTGATGCGTCAGAGTGGCTTCCTTTTGCAGTGTCAGTGAGATAGGACTGAAGAGTCAGGGTGTCCAAGCTTCAGAAACTCCATGTCATCTTGCTTTTTTTTCTCTCCAAAGGCACCAAATGAGGCAGAGAACAGCTTGATTGACCTGGGACCCAGTACTCCTTCTGCAGTGAGGCAGCCTGAAGTCACCAACAACCTCTCTTCTCAGCTGGCTGGAATGAGTAAGTTACCATGCAGTTTTCCCCCCAGTCCTTCTCCAGTGCTGCTGTGGGCAAACTTCCATGCCCTTGAATCACCTCCCCAGATTATTTAGCCACATTCACAAAATAACCTAGAGAAATAGGGTGTTTTGTCAACTAATAAACTCATGAAGAAACTTGTATATGCCCCAAGGCACACAAGCATATGTCTCAGCATCCACATCTCATGTTGTGCAGGAGGTGGACATGACTTAAGAAAGATGTCAGCATTAGGCTGTGGCTAAGGACTGGGCCTTCCAGCAGGATAGGGCAGAAATTTGCTCCCTCTGCAATGCCTAAGCAGCAGTGCAGTTGCCTCTCTTGCTGTGTGGTGTCAGGCTGACCACTGAGGTCTGGGAGAAGAAAAGCAGCTAAGTTGTGCAGGAAAGGCAGCCGTGAGCATCTTGGGCTCAGGACCCAGGATGTGACAGGTTGTTTACTTAGAAAGCCTGAGAAATCCTGAGGGTTCTTCAAGACATACCAACAGCCTAATAGCACTGCCTGAAGCTCTTGCTAGCTGTAAACACATTCAGTAAAGCTTTGAATGCAGCTACAGAAAATTGGCAAGACTTTCTACAAAGCCAGTTGAGATATTTTTGAAGTCAGGGCTTTTCAGATGATGCCTGAGTCATGAAAATCCACTCACCTGTCTCAAAGATGCTTGCCCAGAAGCACAGGTTATCCTCTTCCACAGGTTATGGAGCAATTCCCTCCGAGTTGTCTTAAATGGTCAGGAATATCTAGCCTTCAGCATCAGTGCAGAAAATTGCTGCTGCTGCCTGAGAGTAAGCTAAAAATATCTGCTCAGCAGGCGAAGAAACTTCTGTTTACAACACTACACGTACACATACAGAAGAGTGGGCCTAGAGCAGTCTAGTCAGTTCTGATGCTTGCCTTCTGCCCAGTACCCTCCAAGCCCACAGGCCCCTGTTTAGTGCTCTGTGCTGCCTGCTCACCCTGCTCTCTCTCCCACAGACCTGGGCTCGAGCAGCGTAAGCGCAGGGCTGCACTCCCTCGACACCTCTGGCAAGCTGGAAGAAGAGTTTGACATGTTTGCCCTGACCCGCGGCAGCTCGCTGGCTGAGCAGCGCAGAGAGTGAGTGTAGCAGCCCGCTTGGTCCTGTCCTGCCTTCTGGCAAAGGGCACTCAGGCAACTGGGGCTGTGACCCAGCTCCTGGGAGAGAGCAGGATGCAATAGAAATGCATTCTTCTGATGCACAGTGTTTGTAGGATGACCTCTGTGTTCCCAGTCCTGCATGCTGCCATCATCGCCCCTTCACCTGGGCACACGGAGAGCAAAACGGTTCTCTGTGTGTGGAGACGTATGCTAGGGAGACTCAGTGCCTGGTGATGAACGTGTAGAGTGGGACTGGCTGAGTTTTCCTGTCTGTCTCTGAACTCATGTGCCCTGCCTGGGTTGATGTTGAATTTGGGAATTGCTGAGTATCAGTGCAGCCTGACAGACAGATTATTGAACTGGAGTGCAGGAAGTATGCAGCCAGTTGTGGCTTGCAGGGCAGGGCACTGCTCTGTGCCTCAGCTTCCCTATTGGTAAGTGGGACTGACGTTTCTTCCTCCATAACGTGTTTTAGACCTGGTGTAAAGCACTCAGATCTGGGTCTCCATAGTACTGTTGAACTGAAGATTCATGACTGAAGAGGTCTCTGCTGCAAAGAGTGGATTCCTGAGTCCTTGTTCTGGGAGGAGCCAACAAGAGCTGTGCTGTCTGGTCTCTTTGGCTTGAGAGACTGAGGCTGGTTTTGTGCTGTTTTGCCTGTCAGAGTCATCCACTGCTCTCTTTCAGTTTCCAAGCAGTAAAGCCCACAGGCACACAGCTGCCCCCAGCTCCCAAAGACCTGTGCTCCTGATCTCTGTCCACTGGAGTGCCTTGTTCTGCAGCTGGACAGTAGCAAGTTAAGGTCTCTTAATGATGTCTCCTTCCATTCCCCTTCCTCGGACTGTTTCTGGTAAAAGTGGTGGGGAAGCTCCTGTCTGACACACATCTTCATGTGTTTTGCCCATGGGTTTCCCCACCACTTTTACTGTGGGGTGTGCTGCCTGAGGACAGAGGAAGTCTCGAACAAAATCAGTGGTCACAACAGCACCCAGTCTGGGCCTGAAATCTGAGCCACTAGTATGTGCTCAGTGCTAGAGCCTGGGGGAGATCTGGACATGGCTGGAATCGTATCTTCTCTGATGTGGCGCAGTCCTTAACAGATTGAGGCTTATGATCTCTGCACAAGTAACGAGACATCTTCTATTTATTCCTCACTGCCCTCCATCTGCTTGCACTTGCACTCCTGCCAGGTAGCCTCTACTCTGACTGGCTCAGGCTTCACATTTCACTCCCCAGCCTCTGCTCTCAGTGCATCTGAACAGACCCATTGCCCTGCTGTTCCCAAACGGGACGTGCTGGCAGAAGACACAGCCAGGGCCGCTGGGGTTTGTTCCTGACCCACCCTATGCTTCATGTGTGTCTCGGCAAAGCAGTGCTTGAAGCACCTCAAGCCTTTCCTGCCATTCTTCCTCATCAGTGGCATGATAGCAGCGTTGTACTTCATCCTTGATGCCATTGTCCACAGTGGCCCCTTCACTGATGAGCACTTCTTTGAGAAGTTTGAGCGCCGGTGGCCCAAGCCCCTGGCTCCCAACAGAAACAGCTCCACTTGATGGCCTGCTGGATCTGCAGGAAGGGTCCTGGGGGCAGCTGCAGAGAAGACTTGCGGAGAGTTTCTGGGAGAGGCTTCATTCTCCCAGCATGGACAGACTGTTTTCTCCACTCTGCTTGGATCAAATGGTGACGTGTGGCGTTAGCATTTCTATGCCTAGAGGGGGCATAGAAATGGGATGAGGGAGATTATGCCTGTGTGGAAAAGGGTTGCTGTAATGGTGCATTTGGAGATCTTGGAGCAACACTAGGCTCTTCTGATCATTCAGTCTCACCTCCTATGTAGGTAGCATAGACCAGTGAGTTCTTGAGTAGTATCAGTTAAAGAAATGGTTTTGAGCTGTGTTTGTGTCTGTGAAGGTAGGCAAGTATGTAGGGGCTTGTTGCTCTAATCCTTTCTAAAGTAGCTGTAATATTCTGGTCAGTCTGTGTTAGTTATCTCTCTTCTGTAGTCAACCCCAGAGAAGATGAGTGTCATGACTGATGCACCTAGCTCTGTAAGTCTGTGTTTTAGTCTGTTGGATGGTTGTTTTCATATGTTGCCTTGTCATCCTCCTGTCCTGTGCCAGGGCTGTCCTGTGGTATCCCACTGTGATATTACAGTGAGTAGCTTAGTCTGTTCTGTGGTGGGCTACAACTCTGGTAGGGGTTTTGCACACCTTTCTAGAAGCTCCTGGAAGCAGAATGATGAGAGATGAAAAGTTGTGCAGTCAGAAGCACAGAATATATGTTTAGAGTTCCTGCTCTTCGCTCTCAGGCATCTTATCAGCCTGTGTGTTATCTAACTTCATGCTTTCAGGGTGAAGTACGAAGATCCCCAAGCCTCCAAAGGACTCGCTGGTGCCCTGGATGCCCGGCAGCAGAACACAGGAACGGTAAGTGGCCACAGAGCTTTTAGTGCACCACTGGAAATAAAAGTATTCTCCTTGCTCACCAATGCAATAAATGTGCTGTCTGTCTGGAAAGCTTCAAGTGTTTAACTTGACTGATGTTATACTGACTGATACTAGAACTGACTCCCAGCCTATACCAACCTGCATTTCCTACCTGGGCTGTATGCCTCATTCTTTAAACCCCAGAGGTGGGGAACTATAGAAAGTCTGGGGTTGACTTAGCCAGTAACAGGATGGCCTCCTTATATCTGCAGGGAAATTTCCACCTGGAAATGTATGGTTTACCCCACTTCAGCAGGTTTCCAAGTCCAGTTGCCTTCTCTCTGCAAACAGAGAAGTAGGCCACCAGCACTAGTGTGTTCTTTCCCCTACCCTAAACCCACTGCCTTTCCTCTCCTCACCTTCTGCAATAGCAGCTTTCAGTGCAGACTGTCTCTCAAGCAGGGGGAGTCTGGTGCCTCTAGTGATGGAGCCCAGCTGACTAAGTGGATGATGCGGCAAGGAATGGTGAGATCGTGGAGTGCCAGCAGGGAGGAAGGAGGAAGGAAGCTGGGGCTGCTCAACTAGAAGTGGCACTGGCACAGCACATGAGGATGCACAGCAAACATCAGCAGAGGCTGCATACTGAAATGGAGCAACCCTGGTCTGGGCCAGTAGTGGAGACCAGGGTTGGGAAGGAAGCAGGCAGAGTTTCAGTCCTTCCTCAAGGAAACATGACTGTAAGAAAAAAGCATAGGAGCTCTGAGGCCAAGAGAGCGTGTGCCACTCTTTGAGTTAGAGGATGGCCTGTTTTGAGGTGGGTGTCTGGGGCAGAGGCAGTAGCTGGTGGCATCATGAGGAAGCTGGTTGGCATCATGCTGCCATTTATTCCCCTTGCATCCTCTCCTGCTCAGCATGAGCTGCCCCATTTGGAGGAAAACATTCTGGTTTTTGCCCTGTTCAAGGCCTCCTCCTCTAAATTGTTAGAGCCTTCAGGCTGTTGAATTTGGCCTTTCGGCAGCAGAAATTCCTGCAATTATGTGACACACTCTCAGTTCTGAAACTTGTTAACCTGTCTTCCTGAAATGGGCACTGCCCAAACTGATGTCTGCTTTAGGAAGTTTCCACACATGCTGTCCAGTTGGCTTGGATGTACTTCTACCCTAAAGACTTCCTGTCTGGTTAGAAAAAGCCAGTTTGCTTCGAAACTTCCCTAATCTCACACATCCTCTTCTATCCCCATTCATCCATCTGCCAGCTGTGATAATTATCTGCTCCCTGGTTTGGGGAAAACTGCCTGTCCTTGGTAAGAAGGCGTTGCTCTTTTTCTTGGTCTTGCTGTTTTCCTGAGATCAAGGGAGCTATACATACTGGGACACTAATAAATAACTACCCACAAACACTCTCTCATGCTTCTGCTTGTGGAGCCTCTATCAAGGGCTGCTCCTTGCTCAGCTTTGTTCAGGAGCTCGTGGCTGGAAAAAAGGATCTGGGGTTTGGAATCAGACTTGATTTCCTCCAAGGTTATCTCTGTCCACTAGGAAAGTGTCTCTTTGCTGTGCTCCATAGGAATCACTTCTTGGCAGATGTTTTTCTTCCTTCATGTGTGCCAGACCTGGCACATCCAATATCTTCAGCATCACAGGCTTTGATACCAGACTGTCACTGGTTTGTAGAAGGGAAGAGGTGTGGGAAAAAGCACACCTCTTGTTCTCTGGCTGCCTAACACAAGCAGCTGGCTTCCACCTAGTGAGTCCTCACCAAAATGGGAAGCCTGGTCCAGTTCTAGTACCCCAGAGCCAACCACCAAACCCCAGATGCTTTTACTGGCCTGTATTCTGAAAGCTGTAAGTGTTTGTTTGGGTGTGGATGGGGCAGAGGAAGCAGGTGAGCGGTGGCATTGGTAGCTGGGAGAGCTTTGCAGTGGCACTGGCTGGAATGGGAAGGGCCTCAGCAGACTGAAGAGTGGAACAAGGTTAGCTTTTGGGTTGGGCTTTCTTTTTGCAGAGTGGGTTTCCTGGAACGTCCCCTCTTTTCTTGGCTTCAGCTCTTTTTCCTTCTGTCCTAGGTGCCGGTTCCCCAAGCCAATTTCATGGAAGACATAGAAAAGTGGCTCTCCACTGATGTGGTAAGTGAGGGGCTGCTGCCCTGGAGCCAGCAGCCTTGCCAGAGTTGTCTGCAGGGCTGGATTGTAGGCACTGTACAACAGCGCTGGCACTGCTGAATCGGCTAAGAGGGAGCAAGGGAGAAAAGGCCAGGCACATAGGGTTTGGGATACCACACCAGTATAGTTAGCCTTCTGGGAGGCATAGCTAGTGAATGAGGCTCAAGGCCACTCTAACATGTCTGTACTGCAGAAGTAGGGGGATCACTGTCCTGTCTCTCTCCATGCAGACATGGAGATGCCTTTGTCTACCTTGCTTCTAATCATGCCCTTCTCCTCCTTCCCTAGGGAGAGTCAGAGGATGCAAAAGGTGTCACCAGCGAAGGTAAGACTTACAAGCCAACCCCTTTCCCCAGCTATTCCTGGCAGCACCTCGGTTCTTCCACAGACCTCCCTCCTTTCTAATGCTCTGCTCTTCTCTTGCCCAGAGTTTGACAAGTTCCTGGAAGAACGAGCAAAAGTTGCGGACCGGCTGCCCACCTTGTCCAGCTCCTCAGCAGGGACATCCGTCTCCCCTCCTGCTGCCAGCCATCATCGGAAGCAAGCAAAGGAAGATGATGCTATGTTTGCCTTGTGAATGCTATGGACTGGTGTGCTGTGGAGCAAGAGGCTGTGTGTGCTGTTTTGCTTGCCTCTGACCAGGGGCCAGCAGGGGAAGGACTCTGTCCCCTTCCTCCACTCTTCCTGTTTTCCCTTTGAGTTGTTTTTATTTTTAAGCTGCTTTAAGATTTCAGATAATCCTTATTGTGTTTAGGGATGTCACACAATATACTTGTGATGGGGGTTTTCAAAGCTGCTAGAGAGTGTGGGAGTTCAGTGGGCTTTTCTTTTGGTACAGTGTGGGTAAAGCTGAAGAAGCTGCCCATCCTCCTCTCCAGTGGGATACATAGAGCTCTTGCCCAAGAAGTAGGAGAGGCTGAAATCATTCCTGCCTGCCAATTTCCTCACCCCATCTCTCCACCCCGCTGCCTGACAGTGTTAGAACAGGAAAGCATGGGGACGCAAAGCATTACAGGTGGCAGAGGAGGAACACTAATGTTAGAGGGGCCCTGTTGCTCTAGTCTCTCTTGCACAAGTGCTTGTGGTATGCAACACCTTCCCACTCACAACCCCTTCTCTTCCTCTTCCTTTCCTCCTCCTCTCCATTATTTTATCCATAATCCTGCCCACAGCCCGAATGTTTCTGTTGCATTGACAGCCAGTTACCAAAGCCCTTGCTGCACACAGGGCTTGAGCTGCGAGCGGTACCCCAGGCTGCCTGCTGTCTGAAGGGGCTGTCTGCTACAGGGTAGGATGTGCCTTCAGCAAACTCTTTGCAGTTAATTTAATTCTCCCATTATTATACTTTTCTCCCCTCTTTCCCCAATGTGATCCCACCTCCTTCTCTCACATTCACTGATGCCTTCCACCACATCATGCCGTGGTGTGGGGAGTCTCACTGAGCCTCTGATCAGGTCAGTGCTATAGACTCCCTTAGGGTAGCTGTGTGTGCTGCTCCCTAAAGCAGGAGGCCCTTTCGTCGACACTGTTACACCACGTTGTTGCTGGGATCGCTTGTTCAGCTGGTGGGCACAGAGGTGAAGTGAGACATCAGTCATCTCATGCCAGCAAAGCAGCCCTGCAGCGGCCAGGAGCTCCTTTGCTCGTGGGGAGGAGAACCTTTCTGAGTAACCCACACATGCTGCCCAATGATCAAGGCAGCCAGGGAGGAGGATGCCAAGCCCGGGGCTCCTGCTTGTGGGGTTTCTTGTCAAGCTCAGGAGGGCTGCCTTTTTTATTGCACATTAAAGGAGCAAAGTCTTGAGCCTCCCTTGAAGATCTGTGTGCGCTCTCATTGCTGGGGATGGGGACTGGAGGACCTGGTGTGGGAGAGGAAGGATGCAACCATGCACCCATATTTGCTCTCCATGAGAAGGCCAGGGTACTGTGGTGCTGAGATGAGTCATGGTGTGGGGCCCAAGGGTGCTGCGAGCCAAGGCAGTTGCTCACTGGCGCGGTGCCTACAGCCCATCTCAAAATAGCAAGAGGGCGACCTACCTCCTCTCCTTTCTGCCTTGTGACCAGATCCAGATACCCACCCTGCAGCCCATAAGTCACTTAAAGACATGCAAGAAATATAGTTGCTATGAAAGGGCTCCCTGGTGTCCACAGGGTGTCCTCAGTTGTCCCCCTGCCATCCCTCCATGTCCAGCTGAGTGGGAGCTGGGGGAAGGATTCTTAAAAGGAGGCTGGACAGCTTGAAAGTGTCATCTGAACCCTAGGCTTGTAGGAAGGAGTTAAATTATTACAGAATCACAGACTGGTTTGGGTTAGAAGGGACCTTAAAGCTCATCCGGTTCCAACCCCCTGCCATGGGCAGGGACACCTTCCACTAGACCAAGTTGCTCCAAGCCCCATCCAACCTGGCCCTGAACACTGCCAGGGATGGGGCAGCCATAGCTCCTCTGTTCAGACATCAGCACTTCCCTCTGCCCTAGGCCTGGACTCAGCTGCATCAAGCTGAGGCTGACAGATGCCTGAGGATAAGAGCTGTTAGCAAAGCTGGTATGCAGCTGGTGGCAGCAGTGCTGGAAAGAGCATGGTGCTGGGTTTCCTCCTTTGTAAGCAGTTGTGGGGCAGGAAAGGGCTTTGTGACTTCAGCTCTCCCGGCTGGACAGCACATACTATCCTTGGACAGTTTGTCCTTTGGATAAATGAATCATCATTTCCAACTCTATTGCATTCCCAATGCCTCTGTGAGGAACCAGGGGAGAGATCCCTCCTCCTTTCTGAACTAGGTGGTATTGTGTGTTTAATATAACCCTCCGTTATATTGTATGTCTGCATGCTGTCTTCTGGAGGAGGTGGGGAGGGGAAAGCCCAGCCTAATGAGCTTAAAAGCCTCCTGTCCTGCCCCAGCAGAATCTTCTGCTGGAGGTTACCTGAAGCTGAACAGTCGTGGCTTCATCTCTGAGCTACTCCCACAGCCAGTTCTGCAGCAGGACATCACTGCACCACAGCACCCCATGTTCCTCACCTAAGAAGGGCTTAGATGGAACGAAGCACGCAAAGCACTTTCTGAGCAGAACAGCCTAAGAGCCACAAGTTCCTGACTTACCAGCTCTATGAGGTGTCCCTGTCCATGGCAGGGCGATTGGAACTGGATGATCTTATGTTCCTTTCCAACCCAAACCATTCTGTGACTCTGTGAGGGTTTCACGCAGCAAGCACAGGTAAATGCTGGGGTTGGCACAGCTGCAGACCTCTATCACAAGCCCATTTTTACCACACTCACAGCTTCCTGAAATGTCATATTTGTTTTTAACCTCCAAAGCATCCCTGTCCCAGCAGATGCTGAAGTGAAACCTGGGCAGAGAGGCTGGATTTGTGCACACAGCGCTGGCTCTGGCCTCTGCTGCCACCCCTGCAGCAAGCCCAGGGCAGAACTCAGCTCCCTGGAGAGCAAGTCCAGCACCCCTGCCCCAGGCAGAGCACGCAGGACTCCCACCAAAGGCTCTGTGCTGGGAATGTGGCCCGCAGGAGGACACCCGAAGTCAGGGGACCATGAGGACCCATGAGCTACAGGCAGCACAGCATCCCCCCCAGGGCTGGTCCCTCTGGTGAGATGGGACTGTGGGCTGAGACACGAGGGTCTGAGGGATTCCTCTGCAGCTTCCCTCTTTCCAGTGTCAACAGACAAACAGAACAAGGAGGAAAGGCAAAGGGGCCAAATGCTTTTCCCTCCTGGACCTCTTGCAAGAGAAGCAGTAAGACCAGAGTCGTGATGGTGCCAAGGCTGGAGGGGTTTGCAACTGTGGGTCCAGAATGGCCTCTGGAACAAGGTCTCTGACACTCAAACCTTCTTGTCAGTGCCTGGACTCAGGCTGCCTGGCTCTGCTGGGAAGAGAGGGCTTCTGGCTTCAAACATGCTTCAAACACCAGTTCATGCCTCAGAGACAACTTCAAGTTCTCGGTGTCTCCAGATCCCTCTGTGCATTGCCTGTGGCTGCCTCTGAAAGTCAAACAAAGCCATCCCCAAATGGATGGCTTTGGGGATCAACTCCTCCTTGCCCCCCACCCCGGGATGTCCTGAGCTCCTCTCAGGGTAAGGACCCTTTCTCCACCCTCACCTTGTTTCCTTCCTCCCCACACAGCCAGCAAAGGAGCTGGCAAAGCTGAGAGGGTACGGTCTCCGAGGAAGACCTGAGCACAGGGGAATGGGCTCACCGCTATTTCTGTCATGGGAGAACATGTGGGGACTGGTTTTAGTGGCTGCCAAGTGGGGTCAGTTTAAGAGATGACCTGCGGGTGAAAACCCATGTCCCTCCAAGTGAGCCCATGCCCTCCCCACCACGCAGCCAGCCTGCGGGACTCCCAGGCAGAGATTTGTCCTACAGGGATGACGCACCTGAAAACATGAGGAATGGGGATGAGGGCATGGAATCTTTCCATGCCCAAATTAGTACTGGCATACTCGTTATAGGTTATACCAGTGATAGCTTGGATCATATTGCAGGGTTTCTTTTGAGGAGGAACTTGGGGAAAAAACAACCGACCTGCCAGCTCTGCAAGGGGTTATTGTAAGTAGAGGCCAGGGGTTTGGCACTGGCAAAAGCTGCTTTATGACTGAGAAAAAATAAGATGACACCACCATAAAGAACTCCTTTAAAGACTTCTCCCTTTACAAAGCGTTTCCTGATCTTGCTGTTCTAAGAACAAACGCTGCGTGCTGGCTTCTGACCACCAGATGGCTGTGGTACCTCACACACTCAGCCCCAGCTCCACTGCAGAGGACAGCCCTTCGCATCGCAATGACCCGCTTAGGAGGCTGTGCAACCACAGGAAACAAAGCAAAACAAAACAAACAAAACAAAGCTTTTCCTTATTCCAAGTGTTATGCTGAGACCATTATCCCAGTGCAGTGTGGGCTCACACAGCGACCGCTCCGGAGCATGGATTCATGCATTGGGACTGCACAGGGGCCACAGGGGAAGGAGCGCTTGCGCTGTCTCCAAACATCCATTAATAACCACACTGGGAACAGGATCCTGACCCGAGCAGCTCTTTTGCATGACCCAGAATAGTTGTTTCTATGTAAGCTGAAGGAAGGCGTAACTTCTGTGGACTGGGTCAGAGTTGCTTCACGTCTCTAAAGATCAAATGTATGCTGAGAGTTAATGTGAATTTCCATGATGCTTGGGTTCTGTGGTTTTTGGCACACCAGCATTCTTAGAGGCAAAAATATGCAAGTTTCTCTTTTACCTACTACCAGCCTCCAAATAGTATGTGATTTTATTTGCTTTAAAGAGCAGTTAACAAAAATACCTCCTGATTTCCCACAGCATCATCTCACAAACCAACACAGAAGTGTCTGGGAAGGCTTTTCTCCATCCCACAGGACTTTTATGTTGCTCTGCCATGTCAAAACTCCCTCAGAGCTTAATATGAGTAATAAAATTCTCTTTTCCTTCACAAAACGAGATTAAAGCCACTTCCCCTTCCCTTCAGATCACTGGTTGTGGTTCTGCTTAGGGCAGATAGAGATGCTGTGAAGTGATGTATGGTGGGGACCCAGTGGGCAGCAGAGAGAGGGGTTATGAGGAAGGAAACCATTCCTGTAGGTAACTCACATTTACCCTGTGGGGGCATAAGCAAATGGAAGCACAAGAAGAATCTGCATATTCCACTGTTTATAATGTTACAAGATCTAGTCTCGTTTTGAACTGAAGTTTTCTATTCTTGCTGACT
>JANHGB010015682.1:16434-26447 GCA_026283785.1 Coracopsis vasa | reverse complement strand
GGGAGATGTGCAGGGAGCATGGGGACAGATGGACAGAAGATGCCCCAGTCCTTCTCCCTCCTCCCCAGGCTCTGCCTCCCCACCACCCCCTGCACAACTGCAGCACAGGGCTTTCTGACACCCACAGCATCAAGGGAATGGTGGCTTTAAGTGCCCAGCTCTTTGGGTTGAGCACAAAATGTGTGCTTTTCCCAAGTACAGCTGCTCCCAGCACAGCTACAGCTGGAAAATAAGGGTCTGCTTCATCTCCTGGCTGCCTTCTGACCACCAGACAAAACAGCAGAGCAGCCAGCTGTGGGTAGAAGAAGCACCTTGTCCAACCCTCTTTTCCCAAATCAGAGAAAGTATTTACCCTTAAAAGCCTCTGCAGACTTCCTCAGTGTCCCCCAAGCCTTCTATGACATCTTTTCAGTGCATTAGTTACCCCAGCCTTCTGGGTGTCTAGGAGATGGAGTGTTATTCTCCTAAATCACCCTGCACACAGCTGTGGTAACACACAGGTCACAGGCCACACAAATCAGATGGCATTTTTGCCCATGTGGAAGAGAGTTTGGAAAGCCTTTTGCTGTGCATCAGTGCTGGCATACCCATGCTGTCTCTGTGTGACGTGACAGGGTTTATTCCCCAGTGCTCAGCACTGTGCAAGGGCAGTTCTGGCACTTGCAGACCAGAGCTGCTGCATGTATGTGCCACTGCAGCCACACTACCCTCGGTGCCCACAACAGGTACATGCCCCAAAGTCCTTCCTGTGCTCCCTGCCATGCAAGGGGTATGATCCTAACCTGTAGAGCTCCCTATCCCATGACCCACAAGTACCATGTTACCTGACTCTCTGAATACAGATAGGCACAGTCATGGGGAATAAGATGTTTATACCCAAGCTGTGCTGCATTAGCTCCCCAGGCAGAGTGAAGTCCCATGGGACTGAAGCTGAGCATATGGAGAAGAGGCTACCCTCCCTGCTTCAGGCACCAGCCCTCTAAATCCACCCCTATTTGCCCAACTCATCTGCACCCAGCACAATAACCACCTCTTGCAGCACTGGGGCTCTGCCTGTCACGGGCACTGCACTGAAAGGGTTACAGAGCCAGGCACCCTTGAAGGAGAAGTTGCTGGACATCCTCTTGTGTTTGTGCTTAGTTATCAAGGCGAATCAGGTGACTTCCTTCTGGTCCCTTGGGATTGCAGGCGCAGGGAGGCTGACAGCCGCGCTGGGAAGGGAAGTGCAGTTGTGTTGCAAGAAGTTTGTACTCACGCTGAGGTCAGTGGTTTGGCTGCTCACGTGGCTTGCCAGTATAAAGCTGGATGCGGGAGCTGGGCTGCCCAGTTCAGAGCTTCACTATCCTGGGAGCAGAAGGGAAGGAAGGAGGAAAGCACAAGCGCGAAAAAACAGCAGGGAAGCGGAGGAGCGAAACGACTTGGATAAACATGGAAACTTCCTGGAAGCACAGCTCTGAAAGGTGAGAGTGGGACGGGAGCGAGAGGGAATTCTTTGCCAGAAGAGTATTATGTTCCTTCCTTGCTTTTAGACATGCTGATCTTGTTTCTGCTCTGTGGCGAACGGCATTCTCCTGCTTTCACCTCTGGATGGAGTCTGTCAGTTTTCCTTGCTCAGAACAGTGTTTGGGATGCTGGTTTCCATTCGTGGCTCTCGGGATGCCCTGTTCCTATTCCTGCCGTCCTCTTATCCACTCTTTTCTGTCATAAAGAGCTAAAGTCTGTTTAGCCGGAGGAGAGCAACAGCACTGACATCTGTTTTGCTGCTCTTCCCCAGCATATCCAAGGACCTGTCAGAACTGTTGAAGGAGGCTACCAAGGAGGTGCATGAGCAGGCAGAGAACACGCCGTTCATGAAGAACTTTCAGAAGGGGCAGGTGTCTCTCCATGAGTTTAAGGTATTTTATAGCAGTATTGCTTGGGAATGGTATTTCCTTGCCGGGAAATACACTGTTAGATCACACAGAGTGTGCAGGGACTAAAAGGGGGAGGATGGGGATGGCACAAGGAAGGAGGTCCTGTGCATTACAGCTGCCTGGTATCAGCATCTCCTGTGCAAAACACGCTCTTCATCTTCTCCAGCAGCCTGAGATCTCTCTTGCAGGAGGTGGGGCGGGACAGTGCATATCAGGATGGGCAGCCAAGCTGAGGCAGGATGAAAAGACAAAGAGGTTGATGAGATTGATGCAATTGCTTTTCTCTTTCTTCATAAAAGCCTGCTTGTTAATTACTGGCAATGGTAGTTAATGGAGATATGAGTGTGTGCAGGTACTTGAGTGGCTGAAATGCCAAAAAGAGGGAGAATATTAAACTTACAACCCTCTAAGCAGCCACAGCAAGAACTAATGGTGGAATGGCAGCAATGTGAGGATGTGGGATCATCCCTGGCACTGAACTTCGTGATGTTTCAGTTGTCACTTGGGTTATACCAGAGGTGAGCTCCTGAACAATAACAACTCAAAGGCAGACTGAACTTGAGCAAGCCATGTCTGACGCTAACAGGTAGGAGCCTGTTGCTATTCCTCAGATAAAAGAGAAAACATTTGCAGGTATTAGTCTGCGCCTAACCTGGCTAGATACGTGATTCCTGGCATCTGAGCCACATAACAAAGCCATGAGCAAAAACAAAGCACACACCTGGGCCAGAAATTCCCGGGAGGCTACGGGATGTGACGTATGGTCTTGGAAGTAACAGCTAGCAATCCAACCTGTGGCTTAATTACTTTGTTGTTTGAATTGTTCCTTGGCAAATAAATCCACCAGAGTGGGAAGAAGACGACTTATTTCTGACAGGTCACATTCAGGATACTTGGTCAGGCACAAATTTAACCTAAGGTGCTGACTTCCTGCTGTTAGGAATGCGCCGATGGTTAGGCAGTGAACAGTGAACTTTGAGATAGGCTGGCAGGAACATAAAACGTCAGGCCCTCAGGAATACAGCTCCATTTCGTAGCAGACATTTACATGCTGTCGGGGGAGTGAGATGTGACATGGGTTTGAAAATGTAACAACAGCTTTCCGAAGCCACGTTTCCCATTAGCACCCTACCTGCCTCTGAAAGGAGCCACACAAGTTGTATTTTCTCCATTTATTAGGCAATGTTCCCGTATTTTGCTTCTTTCCCAGTAATCTGGCTACCAGGTTATTGTTTAGAATCCTCTATTTTTGTTGACTCTCTTGGCACACGCATGTATCTGCCCTGCTATGTGACTCGGAATCTGGATATTTGTTTCCAAATATCCAACCAAGCCACTGCCCATGTGCTTATCAAAGTCCTGTTTGCTGTCACAGTGGGGAAAAGTTGAAACGCTAACTCTTTTACTGCAGAACTGATTGCTTTGTGGGAGAGTGACCTGCTTTCTCTCCTGTCATCCATGTAACCCACCCCTGTCTGAACCTGACTCACTGCAAGACCTTAGTGTTTCACCCTTTGCGGCTGACAGGGAATTCCAGTGTCAGGAAGGGGTGGTGTAGGTGTAAATATGAACACAGCCCCTGAAAACAGAATGCCCAGGGCAGGAAAGTACACAGCTAGATTGTCTTACACCACGTGGAAAAGCTGGCAGAGGGAAGAAAGCATCGCGTAAGCTGGAAAAAACAACAACAACAATGGTTTCAAAATAGAAAGGAGAACACACAGCCTGACAGTGCTCCTCCACAAAGGCATCTTTCAGAGGCAGGCTGTGCTTCCAGCCCCCTTTTATCTGGTCTCTTCGGGGCAACCCCTCTAGCAAGTGTGAATGAGGAGAGTGTAGTGCCTCAGTTCCCAGGATGGTGGAATGCCAACGGGACAAGTATGTTGAAAAACAAACGGGGTGTGTCATCATCTTACAAGGCCATGCAAAGGGAAGCCACATCCTAAAGCATTCAGATTTGAACAATGCAGCAGAAAGTATACCTTTGGGAATACCCTCTCTATTGAATGAGGGGATGAGGAGAATAGACCAGGCATGATTTAACAGGGCTCCTGTTTCCGTTAACATCAAGCTGCCTTTAACTTGATGGTGAAGTTACCTTTTAAGAGCAGGTAAGACCAACAACTGCTGGAAAGGACTTAGGTCTTACCTGATGCTGCCTCAAGCAGGAGGGGAAGGGCTAAATGGTGTCTTACTGCACCTTGCAACTCTGTTTTCCACATGGGAAACCTATAAATCACAGACGTGCATGGCTCATACTGGGTGTGCTCATAAGTAACTTTTTCATTAGCAGGATTTGTCCCCAAAACCTGAAGAAGACGCATACATACACCCACAGCTCACCTTTTCATTCTCTTTCAGCTGGTTACGGCATCCTTGTACTTCATCTACTCTGCTCTGGAGGAAGAGATTGAACGAAACAAGGACAACCCAGTTTATGCCCCCGTGTACTTCCCAGCGGAGCTGCACCGGAAAGCTGCACTGGAGCAAGACTTGGAGTACTTCTATGGCAGCAACTGGAGGGATGAGATCCCATGTCCTGAGGCTACTCGGAAATACGTCGAGAGGCTCCACTACGTAGGCAAGAACCACCCAGAGCTCCTGGTGGCCCATGCCTACACTCGCTATTTGGGAGACCTCTCTGGGGGGCAGGTGCTGAAGAAAATTGCCCAAAAGGCCCTCCAGCTGCCCAGCACTGGGGAAGGGCTGGCTTTCTTCACCTTCGATGGGGTCTCCAACGCCACCAAGTTCAAGCAGCTCTATCGCTCCCGCATGAATGCCCTCGAGATGGATCTCGCCACTAAGAAGAGTGTCTTGGAGGAGGCCAAGAAAGCATTCCTGCTAAATATACGAGTGAGTAATAAACAGCCAGCCCTGCCTGCCCACACCCTCTGTGAAATAAGATAATAGCCACAGGGGAAAGGCAAAGCTGGTATTTCTGCTGTGGAGCTGATGGGAAGTTGTGGATTACAGCAAGCTAGTTAGGGTTGGATGGCTACACTTGTCCAGCCTGGGAGCCTAGTAAAAGGCTGGTATCTGAAAAGCTGTTCTCTCTCCCTTAAGGTTTGAATTTAGCCTCTTCCATGTGCCATTAAGGGCTTATACTTGGAGTGGGGATCACCACCTATCTGTCCTACCTCTGTAGTACAGATCTACAGGTCCTCTGTGAATGCTGACCAGATGCACAGGTACCTTGCTTTCCTTCCCATCAGAAGGAAGGAGCTGGAAGCTTCAGGGAGAACCTGTAAAGTGAACAAGGAGCTTGAAAGATATGCTCTTAACCCCACAGGCAGGTTATGTGCTGTGCAAAAAGTGCCAGAAGAGTTGGACTGAGTTGTGTCTTCATCTAGCTCCTAAAGCGGCTAGGGCAGGGGCAAGGGGCAAAGGGCAGACAAAGAGGAGGCCTCATAATGAGACAGTGTTCCTTCCTCTCAGGTGTTTGAGGCACTGCAGGAGCTGGTGTCTAAGGGCCAGGAAAATGGTCACCCTCCGCAGCTGAAGGCAGAACTTCGCACAAGGAACGTTAACAAATCATATGAACATGGTAAGACGCTGCTAAAGGCAGGGGTTTAACATTGCCCCTTGTGGTTTTGTTCTCCTCCCTTCCTCTATTCTTGTTTGTAAAAGCCACTGAGAAAGGAGCGTGAGGTGCTTGCCCCGTCTCTTCCCCAGCCATCAGTAGGTAGTGCAAGGATAGGTGCTGTGTGTGCAAAGCTGCTTCTAGACATGTCAGAACAAGGATGACACATGTGGGCTCTCCAGAAAACCAGTCAATAAGGGAACTTGACAAGAAGAGACTGCCCTCTCCTCCTGTTGGGTTTTAACGAGCTTAAGGTGACTTTTGACCACAGTCAAAACCAGCCTTGACTTCACAGAAGCCAAGGCAGCGATTTCGGATCCAGCAGATCAGCCATGGTGCTGTGATGCTCACAGGAAGTTCTTCTGGACACACAGCCCTATCCAGTGGCCTGTCCTTTCAGACTAAATCTCCCTCTTGTGATTTCCCTACCTTCTACAAGTATTCACTGAAAACTCTCCTGGAAGTGCACTGCGGTTATATCCGGATGGTGAAATGCAGCCTGCTGGGAAGTGGGGATGAACAGGCTGCCCACTTGTTTTGCAAAGCTGAGAACGCTCCACTCCTGGCGAGGGTCAATCCCAAACTGGGCAAAGCCTGAGCAGCAGCTGCAAGCAAAGCAACCCCTTTACACAGTCAGACTTGTTACTGAGTGAGGAGCGGGCTCAGATGTTTACAGAGGAGAGTGGTTTCCCTGATAACATGTGATTCAAATAAAGAAGCCCTTATGACCTACCCACTCTGAAACCAAAAGGGAAATCTTTCAGTGCACGCTGGACTGAGCCATCGTTTTCCCATGGCAAAGAATGAGAGGCAAACCTCATCCTGCACATCTCTAGGCAACGAAGCTTAAAGCAACTTCTTTGGGAAAGGCAGTAAAAGTTCTCTGTGACACTTTGCTGCTCCTTTCCCAACATACTCATAAAAGTAGGATTCTTCCGTAAAGGCTGGGGTTGGATGAGGTATCCCATCCTGGGAATATTGTCTGGAGTGCTGAGGACTGTTTAAGGCCATTAGATGCCTAACCAATTAAACCAGTGAGAAGTAGGACAAAAACCATCTTTTAAAATTCTGGTTTAAGTATTGACCATCTTCTGCACACACCAGGGGCTTGATGGAGCTGGGCAGTGCATTTATATGGCTGTAAGGAGACAAGTTGGTACTCACATACAGGCAGAGTGGTTGTGAGCCTTTGTGATTTCCACATCAGGTCTGCTGCTTCCCTTCTTCCCCTACCCCAGGAGAGCAGAATCCACTCCTGCTGTTTCCCTCAGCCCAACTGGGCTCTGGGCTTCCTCCTCTTCCCCTTGGCAGCTCCATCCCTGGGACAGCAAGCATGGCACACCAGCAGCGTCTTGCCTCAACCTCTTCTCACGTGCCCTTCTTTTCCCTCCCTATTTGATCTAGGTCCAGCACCTGGGAAAGAAAGCGAGAGGACAAACAGGAGGCACACAGACATGATGCCCACCACTCCCCTGGTGCGGTGGATCCTGGCGCTCAGCTTCCTAGCCATGACAGTTGCTGTGGGCTTATTTGCCATGTGATGGAGCAGGAGCTTCACCTTCTCTTCGTGCCTTCCCTCATCCTGAACTAATCCACCTTCCCCAGTCTTTGTGAAAGGAATTTCCCCACTGGGTACTGTGATCTTGGCTCTGCCACTAATATTAGGAGACTTCTTCTCCCCAGAATCAGAGTGCTGTAAAGGGGGTTCAGGCAAAGTCTCCCTCGTGCTTGGTGTGAGTTCTTCTCAGAGACTAACTTTATCACCAAAGGGTAGAAAGGGCTAAAAACAATGGCCAAGAATTGTTGTTGCTTAACAGAGTGCCTGCAAAACCTTCTACAGGATCAGAAACGCAGCTTTGACATCTGTCTCTCCTCAGAAACACGATGCTCGCTGGAGCTCTGTCTGCTCGATGTTTTATACTGTTAGATAACACTGTGATCACTTTACCTGCGGAGCCACATGGCTCCCGTGGGTTATAGACTGTTTTATATGACACGAATAGGTCTTTTGTTAATTCTTTTTTCCAATCATTTTTGGTTTTTAAAAGAGAAGCAGAACGCGGTTGTTGAAGATACACTGTCATTGTCTTGTCTGGTGATGTAATTTATACACATAATAAACTTCAATTTAAACTCTTCAGGCCTGGTATTCCCTATTATTTAAGCCTTACCTGGGGAGAAAGGAGGTGTCTTTTGTCCTCCAAGTTTTTCGGGGCTGCTGCCTCCACAGCCATGACAGCAGACAAAAGCGGGATCTATCATCAGAATCTGACTCTTCTCCCACTTGGTGCTATCAATAACCTGTTAAAGCTGGGGCAGGTTTCTGCAGCTCCTACACGCTGCTCTCTATTTCTAGAAATGGCACAGAAGTCTGTGAGTGTACAAAGGATTTTTAAGGGGTGGAAGGCACATGTAAGAGCTATTAAAAGCAATAGGTGCTGGGACCCTCAGCCAGTCTCAACCAGGACAGATCTCCCTGACCACTACCAGCAAAGGGCTCCATTCCCAGACTGCCTTTGCAAGAATCAGAAAAGCGAGTGTGTTTTCACCACCCAGAAATGAAATACACACTAGGCTTTGATCCTACGAGGCAGCTAAATGGGACGCATCAAGCACACAACCGTATGCCCTCACCTAGGTAATAAACCAACCCAACTTCCTCCCGGGACTCAGCACACACACACGGCATTGCTAAACACACCCCAAACACACAGCACTGCTGGAGCAGCCCATGCACACAGCTTTTTTCCCTCCCATTTTGCTGAGGCAACTCCAGATGGATGGCTTTGTGGCTAGCCACTCTTACAGCCATAGGTCCTATGTGCTTTGGAGGGTCTTCTAACACAGAAGTCACTGCAGGAGAGGTTGCAGATCAGGTATGGAAGAGTAGGTACCCACAAGGCCATTATCTATCACCTCAGAGGCCTTTCCACTCTTTCTACCAGAAAGCCTCCATGATCAACCAGTCTCTATGATGCTGCCTGTTCTGGCTCTCACCTGAATCCCAAAGGCATACATTTCTAATGATCTGTTTTAACTACCAGCACTGAATCTGCTCAAAGAGCAAGCATCACAACGCAGGTCGTGCTGAGAATAAGCAGTGGGAGAGAGAGGCTGATTCAGGTGTTTATTCTCCGGCTCTATATTCCTTCCGAATTCCCTTTAATACTTCTCTATTTGGACCCATCTGAACCCCCCGGTAGAAAAAACAGTCCTTAAAAAGATAGTTATATGTTTGAAAAGCAGGCAAAAGGGGCTTGATAGCTATTCAAATATAAAAACTTACTCAAACTTCTATTAATCAGCCTATCCAGTCCCTTTAACCAACTCCAACTAAATCATTATGTTCAACCGTGCTGAATAACTAAGCATCCCAAACATGCAAACAAATGCCCATGAGCTCACAAATGCACTCTACCATGCTCAGCTTCTCTCCACTAACCAAAGGGAGTGCAACTGTGACCTCGAAGTTAGGAAATCTGGGTTCAGACTGACATCATCCTCTCCCTGCTCATGGCAGAAGAGGTATGGTGCTTTGAATATCTCGCCGTCATTGTGCTATGACACACTGAAGGACTCCACACTGAGCCTAAAGAAGTCTTCAGAGGCAAAGACTAAAGCTTTGCTTGTACTTGCCTATTATCTTTGTGAATATATAAAGGACATAGACCTGCTAGAGCGAGTCCAGAGGTGGGACATGAAGATGCTTTCTCCTATGAAGGCAGGCTGAGAGAGCTGGGGTTGTTCAACCTGGAGAACAGAAGGCTCCAGGGAAACCTTAGAGCAGATTCCAGTGCCTAAAGGGGGCTTACAGGAAATCTGGAGAGGAACTTTTTACAAGGGCAGGTAGTGACAAGACAAGGGGGAATGGATTTAACCTGCCAGAGGGGAGTTTTACATTAGATATAGGGAAGAAGTTCTTCCCTGTGAGGGTGGTGAGGCCCTGGCGCAGGCTGCCCATAGAAGCTGTGGCTGCTCCATCCCTGGCAGTGTTCAAGGCCGGGCTGGACACAGGGGCTTGAGGCAAGCTGCTCTAGTGGAAGGTGTCCCTGCCCATGGCAGGTGTTGGAGCTGGATGAGCTTTAAGGTCCCTTCCAGCTGCCTCCATCACAAAGCCATGGCGGTCGCTGTGGAGATGCCCATTGTGACGGGCCCTCACAGTGAGCGTGGGCTGTTTAAGGAGCGAGAGCCCTGCAGTAACCAGTGCAGAGGAGACCCTTCCCTCGGGGGGCTGCATTTCCCCTGGCTGCCCTGCACATCCAGGTACATGTTCTTTGACTTTGGAATCCTGTGTAAGTGTTGGCTTGAAACCTATTGTGGGTGTGTGCTCTAAAGGGAGGAGAAGCTGTCAGGAGATGTGCTGGTGCCATCCCAGCTCTAGGAGCAGGGGATGGGTGAGGAGGAGGCACTGGGCTTGTTCATGTGCTTGGAGCTCAGCTCTGCCTGCAGAGGTGCTGGGGGCGAAGCAGGAGCCTTCTGTGTGCAGGAGCTGCTGGTGTCAGAGGTGCTGAGAAGGTGTC
>JANHGB010015680.1:5309-18281 GCA_026283785.1 Coracopsis vasa | reverse complement strand
TCTTACAAATACCAATGTCTCTATCAACATTAGCAGCCAGAGTGCAATGATACACTGCCAGACATCAAGTTTTCCACCTACCACTGTGATACTCCATGTTCCCAATTGGAACTTTAAGCCCTTCTCACCACCTTTCATTGTTACTTCTCCTGCCAGTCTCATTCATTCACCTTTCTTGCTTTATCCCAGAGTGAGGATGCAGGCACACACTGAGCACGCTGCTCGTGCCTGAGCTGCCTCTTGCTGCCATGCCACAACTGTTTGTGGAGGAAAACAGGGCCTTTGAGTGATATTTGTATTAGATAAAAAAAGATCTCTGCCTTTCTGTTCATTCCATTCATTTGTATTAATAAGGCTTAATCTATGTTCCTGCTGGACTGAAGTGATCTCTCAGGAAAAAAAGAACTCCCACACGCTCAAAAACCTCAGTCCAAAAAACCCAACATCCCCAAACCTCATAAGGTTACTAACTCCTGCACAGCTTGCCTGAGTCAAACTCACCTTGTGGCAAACTCATCACTTGTTGCTTGTTTTAAAGAAATCTCACAGCAGAGGAGAAAAGAAGTAAAAATTGATAGTGCCAAAATGAAAATGTGCATGAAACCTAAATTTATCGAAACAAAACCATCTTATGCCTACAGATGACATTAGTGACACTTAATTTTACAAGTAAAGATACAAGAAATAATTCCTGCTTTGGCCCTACATCAGAATCCCCCTGTGGTTACTGCTGGTTTCTAAAGCTGGGAAACAGCTTCCCACTTCCCTGAATCTGTCTCAGCACAGAAAACACTTTTATTCTTAAGATTTCCCATATATTTACATTTTCTCTACTGACTCTCAATGTAAACTATTTCCTTTATTATTTTTGTGTCTTGCCTTCATAGAATAGAAGATTTTCTACATATTTTTGGCCCCACAATAGAAACCTCTTTTTCATATTGAAGACCAGGAGTGAATGACACAGTTTGCCTAGTGAGATCAGAAAGCAGTAGTCAAGTTTGACATGTGAAGCTGTCCAGAGCCAATTTACAACAGTGAATGAAAATCATATTATAGGATTCAACTACAGAAGCCAACTTGATTCCCCAGGCAGAGAACTTGCCACCAGAGGCAGTTATGGAGCATTTATTACTGTGCTGGCTTCAGCTACAGTATTTACTGGAAGCCTGAGAAAATGATTATCATTTTCTTTTAAGAGAAAGAACAACACTCAGTGCACAACTGTTATTCCTCTATCCCCAAAGTTTACAGCTCCTACACACCTATAGCCTTGACAAAATAATAAGCCTTTGCCTTTAAGAAGCTGAGGATTTCACAGCCAGTTGTAAATATACATGAAATTGTTATGGGGCAGTTAATTTATAATTTATGTAAGAAAGAATTAATTTTATTATAATCAATAGAGTTACCAGTGCTCAATTGTTTTATAACAGCTTTTGTGCCTTTATTTTAATCTGTGGAAAATTGATTTTGAATATACCAGTGATTTAAATGCCCAGGATTTGTTGACCACCTTCTTCAAATCACAGAAGCTTCATCAAGATTTGTCCCAGCTCTCCTACAACCCAGACTCCGACAGGTACAAAGAAGGGAATTTCTTCCCAAGAGAATCACTAAAGCATCAAAAGCAACAAACTCGTCTATCTAGAGTTCTGTTCACAACAGTGCACAACACAGTGGTACCCTCATAATAGCAATTCTCTAAGTAGTAAATATGTCAGGAAAGCATTAATTAAAAGGTGGCATGAGCAGAACATTACATTGCAAAATTACTCTCTTGAAGGATAGTTGGTTTGTTCTCATTTTGACAAAATCATGAGAAAACCAACACTTAAGTGCAATAGATACTCTCCTTAGTGGATGAATTCCATCATTTTTCCTAAGACTAGAAATCATGCACCAAAATCCAGCACTCCTCACAAAACTATCAGTCACCAGTTTAGCTATCAATAGTGAGAATGATAAACTAAACCAATGTAGAACAAATGACTCAAAATTGACCTTAAGCCAAACCTAGATGCTGGTGGAAGGGCTGCCATCCCTTCCACCATCGGAAGACAGACGGGAAGCTGTACTTATTATCTCCCCAGATACGGGTGCCTAAGAGCACTTTTCTTTGAGGGACTGTCAGCCTCCTTGTCTGGAGTAATTAAATCAGCATTTAAATAAAAGGTCCCCATTTCTGATTTAGATACATCCTATCCATCATTATCTTGCTTTATACATTTCTCCTAATCTCACGAGACAGAGAGTATTGTAAAGGTTAAGTAACAGTGAAAAAGCAAGCTTGGTATGAAAAAACACAGGCTGGAAATCTAAGATCAGCTTTAAGATCTAAGGATATACTTTAGATTTGGGAGTTTGATTTATAAGTCTGCAGATGACTGGGACTTGGCACTCCAAAGTAATTAGTACTGCACAGCACAACGTGTTCAAAGCACAGCTCCTATTGACTTCTGCTGCAGCTGCGAGTCCTCAGCACTTCTGAATGTCTCAGCTGAGTCAGCCAGAAACCGGGATTACATCACTAGTGACCACCCACGAAAGTTTGGGCAAGTCACTTGCCCAGAGTCAACTCATAAAACCACTGGCAAGAACATACATCCCAACCCTCTGAACAGCATTCCTGGGATTAGCTTCCCACAGCCCCCACTGGGGAATGTTCCTGTTTCTGCAACAAACAAACAGATCCCATACACACAGCCCGTCCGCCACACAACCCTGATGAATCCCTAGACAACAAGAAATGAGTCCAGTCTTTTAACAGTAACATGAGACTATGTTGTAATTACAGTGCTTACTACAACAAATATATACAAAAGCACTGAATTAAGACTGCAGCTACAAACATTCACTCTGGCATATTCTTTCTTCTTTTATATACTTCTTCTTTTTAATAATATATTTAATTTAGTGAATCCAAACCCAAAAGTTGAAATACCCAGTTCCATCACAAGGAAACTCATGTGTAACAAACGCAGAACTTGGCCTTGATGTCTAACTGGAATAGCAGTGGTTAAAACAGTAAACTGTGTGTAGTCTAACACTTAACCTCTGCACATGGTCACTAGTGCACAGAGATACACAAATTGCCATTGCGTTTCTCCAGTACACTGTGACAAGGCAGGAAGGCTTTGGAAGATTCGTGTTTCCTGGTGGGAAGAGATGCCTCAGCTCCATCTTCACTTGTGCGCCTCTGTCCTGGTCCCACAGCCTGGCCAGCCTCATTCATGCCACCCAGTGTCTCAACCTCTCACCACATCCCTATAGCCCAACCTGTCCAGCTGGTGTCCCAGGCTCACTAGCAGTAACCTCAGGCCTTAGCACTAAGTATTCCTCACTTTCTCAGACATGTAACACTTATCAACCTGTCTCGATTTCCTTTGTTCCCAGTCTTTCTCATCATATTATTTGGTTTTTCCTCATTTGAGGTCAGCTGCCTTTTCTGAAGAGTTTCTGTATCGGGCCAGACCAGTCTTTATTCTCTCAAGTGTCTGTCCCAGCCCACAATCCAGCCCTTAGCACTAGCAATTCATCAAATTCTTTTCTTCCACAACCTGAATGTCCTTCAGGAAAGCAGCTCCCAGCGCCAGCGCTGGTGCCAGCAATCACTGCTCCACAGCCCAGGAGCCTGCTCCCCACAGTGTATGTGGCAGTTTAAGCCCAGACAGTAATTCAGAACCATGCAGCCGCTTGCTCGCTCCCCTCCCTTTCTCCCCCCGGCTCCCAGAGGGATCCTGGAGGGATCAGCATTGTTCCTAGACTAAAGGTGAAAACACAGCACCGCACCAGCTACTAAGAAGGAGAAAAACGACTGCTACTGCTGAATCCAGGACACCGCTGCATCAGTCACTCCAGAGCAGACAGCAGCAGGAGGACCAGCACTTGGGGGGCCATTCCCCACCTCCACTCAGGAAGGTCTTACATAAAGTTCTACGAAACACAAAGGCAAAAGTCAAGTCCCTGCACTGCTGCTTTAAGGTGTGCAAAATGCTCAGACAAAAGCTGTCTGGAATTGATATCCTAAAACACAGCCTTGTTTGCAGCAATAAATAAATAAAAAACAAAACAAAAGAAGCAGATCAGTCTGAAATGGATGAACAGCACGAAAACTTCATTCTGAAGAAGGAACAGTGGAAAAGCATAGTGAGTTGGGCAAGAGATTAATAGGGAGTTACTGATCACTCTCCAGTACCGGGATGCATCAAGTGGACCTGGCTCACAGGAGGTTGAAGCAAATACTGTTTGAAACACCACAGCCAGGGCTAGCAATGCCATCATTGCAGTGCCCCACATCTGCAAGTGCAGGAAAGCTGTGCTTTCCCTGGCATCAAACCAGCCAAACACTGAGAATGGGCAGACAGCGCCAGAGCTCAGATCCATCCAGCCCAGTGTCCTGAGCCAACAACAGCCCAAACCACATGCTGAGTGAAATCTGCTGCTGTGGCAAGAGTGTTTCTCACAACACCCTTCCCAGCTCCCACCAGCTGCAGTGCAGTGACTCTCCCAGGCACAGTCGGAAGCTTTGCATTTCACAGGTCTTTACTTTGCAGTCTTGATGGGCTGAGCTGTCAGTCAGCCTGACAGGCTCTGCTTGCAAGGCTGTGGTCAAGTCTGATCAGAACAACAGATTCTGTGGAGGCTCTGTCTCCTACTGGTTTGGAGGTGATCCCTTCCTGCACCCGTCCAAGGTCAAGTGCATTCTGTATCCACACTCTATTCCCTATTTGTCTTGCATGCGTTTTCTCTCACCCTTTCTAAATAAGTGCAACCTTCTCTTTTTATTGCGGATGCTGTTCCAATGCAGTGAAATGACATACTGTTCATTTACCAGTAAACCATCAAGCCATGTTTGTTTGGGTATTTCCCAGTAAATGCCTCCAGGTGCTTAATGACTTCTTCTTCTCAAGTATTCACGCAAAACTTTGCTGTGCTTATTCTCATGTGTTTCTCTATAACATACACTATTCTCTTCTGAACAACACAAGAGAACCACTTTGTAAGCAGAGAATCTTTTACGACATTCAACACAGTCTGTATTCCTCAGCTTCAATTTCTTGTAACTCATTTCACCTCTGTCAATTTGGCTGCTGATGTCAGCTCCACACCGAACAAGAGGCTTTAGAGAAAAATGAATTGCATTCCAAACACTCTAGCTACCTATTTTACGAAGTTATGGAAAAGCAAGGCTGGGATACAGATTTCAAGCTTTTCTAAATTCCTTTATTGCAATGAGGGCCTTCAGGATAATACACCTTGGGGAGAGGTGTAATGAAGTAACACAACAGACTTCCAAGTCATACATGGCAGAGGTCAGCAGCAAGGGAAAATTAGTGTCATATGATGCTTATTTTATGGTTTGTGATAGGTTTTTATCAACAAAAACAAATCTAGGACTTGTTGGCAGCTTTGTCAGAGAAGGTTCTGCCTACCCATGTTAATGAAGAAAGGAAGGCTGAGTAAAAGATCTTTAATGAATACAAACCACAGTGAAATGTAGGTCACCTTTAATAACCACATTAGAGTAACAGCTGTGTGTTTGCTGTAGAACAGTTTGTCAGTCAAAGGGTTCCTGGCGAGTCCAATTTAGCTTATAAAGAAACCCCGAGTCAGGGGGAAATACAAAAGCGAGAAAGCTGTAACTGAATGCAACTAATAACCAGCAAAGGAACTTGGAAAAGCCCCAAGTGGAACTGAGGAAGGCACAGACAGCATTTTAATACTATCATACAAATATTATGAATGTACTACAATCTATGGGGGGAAATGTATTTTAGTGGAATGAGTGTTTAAAACGTTAGCTAGAAACTGCTGAATGAAAAATACATCATCTCAAGTAGGATTCTATGTAGCAGCAACCCAGCCATGTAGTTTGTTAGTACCCCATTACCACAGGAGGTGAGAGTCTCTAGTAAGAGTTACACCTCTCAAAGGTGATACAGATCAGATCATAGGACTGTAGAGTCCAGAAAGAAGCGTTCAGCCAGCACCAGTACAGCCACCTTTTATGAAAAGGGTCTGATTATATGCATGCTAACCATGGGGGATAAATCCCAAGGGGAGAAAACAACAGTACTTCTGTCTGAGAGCAAGATGTGTGGGCTGCAGCATGCAGACAGAATTTAGTTGGCCCCATTGCTATAACATTACAGCAAAAGAGTATTATTCTCCCTATCCTATTAAATCTAAAGACCATCATTATTCCGTGTGTAGGTGGAACCAGACCTCTGGATGGATTTTATACTGAATAAGCCCAAAGCAGCCTCACACAAACTGACTTTCTGAGCAGTGTGACAGACTTCTGCATGAACCAGAATGGCTACCTTGGTGAAAAGAAACTACGTCATGACTTTTCCAGGAAAACTGTCACTGCTCCTTCCATCTTTCCAGAAACATTTCTCTATGTGGCTACATCCTTTACTCTATGAGAGATTGTTTAATACATTGCCTTTGGATTTAAGGTTAATTGCTCTTTTTCATTAGTACTTCTACAAAATGAAAATACCATTTTACCAGTAGGAAAACCCGTATGTGAGTGATGTCACTCGCTAAGATTTATTCTGATAGAATCATAGCACCACAGAACGGTTTGGGTTGGAAGGGAGCTTTAAAGGTCATCTAGTCCACTCCCCTTCCCCTCTGCCATGAACAGGGACATCTTCCACTAGATCAGGTTCCTCAGAGCCCTGTCCAACCTGTCCTTGAATGTTTCCTGGGATGGGGAATCTACCACATCTCTAGGCAACTTCTTCCAGTGCCTCACCACCCTCACTGTAAATAGACAGAACTACTTAAATTTCTTTATGAATTTCTTATATATCTATTCCTTACAAAGGAGATCTTCACAGGATTGACTCCACCAGAAAGTAGCAATAAATGTTTTCATGAGGGTTATGCTCTGAACTAAGTGCTAGTGAACTGCAAATGATATTTGCAGGATCAGAACAATATAAGAGGTTTATCTACAGACAAAGAATCAAATAAGTACTGACTAAACTGCAAGACGTGTGACGGATCTGAATCATTAAACCATGTGCTCAGAACTTTACATGGTGTTGTAGGGATCTAGAAGGTTTATAACCCTCAGGTTATGAAAGTTTCTTAAAATGCTACATGCATCTTGACTCCCTACATCACCATCTGATCTAAAGGCTCTCCAAGTCTTCCTTCACTTTCTGCTCTCCTGAGGTGACCTTCTAAGTTGCTTTTACTATAAGTTGCAGGGGTTAGGTTTGTTGGCTGGAGCAATTAAAACGGAGTCAGGACTTTGATACTCGATGCTATTACAAGCGCACTGAAGGTGAATATTTTCACTTGCTTTCTTACACTGAGGTATGCTGCTGTATGGAGAGGGCTGGAGCACCTGAGTCTCAGTCCTCCCAATTCTCCTAGCCCAACCCTCATTTGTGAGCAGGTCTGGACCAATTTCATCCTCTGCCTCTCATTGTTGAACCATTCATTCCAATCACTTCTGAAAATTTGGACACCATCTGACAGAACTGGAAACAGGACTAAACACTGAATATTCTCACTGCGCCAAACACATTTATATTTTCAGCATAATTCTAACTGACTTTCATGCACAGAAAACCAAGTATGACATGCATATTTTGTGTGCCGCAATACACTGGAAGCGAACACAATCAACACATTCTGGACTTCCTCATGAGGAAGGATAACAGGCATTCAGAACAGCTTGCATAAGAGTTAATATTTCCTGTAAACATCTTTACATGCTCTAGATACATTCTGAATAATGTTAATTTTAAGATGTTTTTATTCTTTGCATTTACTGAGCTAGTTTTTTCATTTCTAACATATCTGTTCTGTGGAGATGCACAATTGAGCATAAGCTGCCTCTAAACTGTTGTGCTGAGGTAGCAATCCAAACAAATTTGAGGTGATTCTTACATTATAAAAGCAACTGATAAAGTGACTTAGAGGAGCGGTTGTGTAGAGTGGATCCCCAGCAAACAATGAAGCACATCATCTTTCTTGGCCACAGATGTCACATTCCTGGCATATCATAATGAGCCAGGCTACATACAAGCATTTCAACTTTATCCTGCTGAGTTTTGCTCTGCAGCAGTATTTCTACAGCAAGGAGAAGCTGAATAATCCAGTGACTATACAAATATCTGAATTCACTCTGTGCAGACTGTAAATGCTGGTTGAATGCCAGTAACCTCTGTATGACAAGCACCTAAATAGGAAAAGGATTGATTTGCATTCCCTATGGACTAACCAAAAGCAACTCGGTTTAATGTAACAGTATTTCACGACCACAGTAGTATGCAGTCATGGACACAAAGATAGATGATTACAGTTCCTACATGCAGTGAAGACAAACAAGTCTGTAAATCCACCATCTGATTTCACAACACAAAAAAGTCACAAAACTGTGAAAGAAGTGGGAATAACAAAATGTGGAAGACAAGAAATAGGGGGTGAAATCAGCAGGGACAATGCGTTCTGATGTCATACTTCATTGCAAATGCATCCTGCCAAGCTAACAAAAAACCCTACGTACTCTCGGGGACTTCACCAACTGAAGATAAAACAACTTGATTTCAGAAAAGGCACTGTGTATTTCCTTTTCCTGACTATAGAACTGTAATGCCAGATCTGTGAGATGGAAACACATTCCAAACATAATATACCAAGAATTGCATCTTGCTACATCAAGAATTTCATCTTGCTTAGGGCAACTCCAAACAAGTTCAAAAAATCAGAACAATCAAAACAATCAAAAGAACAAAAGCTAAGAGGAGAACTACAATGTACCTGATATCTGCTATGAACGTGTTTCTTTCTTCCACACAGGACGCTATGACAGGGACCGAAAATGGAGAGACATGGAAAAGAATGGTGCATTGCATTGGCACTTACATTTCCCAAATGTCCTCTGGGAGGTTAGCTGGAATTTCTGTTAGGCCCCTTCCTCGACAATCCACCACATTGTTGCTGCAGGTGCAGGCAGATGGGCAAGTGATGGAACTGGCACTGCACGACGGAGGTTCAGACTGGGAACCTGAGACAATGAAAACATCAAAGGTTGGGTTTAAAAAATGACTGCCTGAAATTTTAACACCAGAATACATCAGCCTCTGTGTTTCCACATCCTTTTACTACATTAAGTGATAATTTCTTGGGATTCAGACAATATCATGTGCTACACATCAACTGCAGAGAAAATACGTCAAAGATTACTGTGTTCTTATTCTTTCTCGGTCTCCACTCTACCCATCTCTTCCCCTCATGAACACTTCTTTGGTCCTCTCCATGATCAGCCATATCAATTTCTTCAATAACCCTTAGGATCAAGCAGTATTTTCAAAAGTTATCTTTGCATAGAAGTTTCCATTACACAAACACTCCTAGAGGATTTTTCCACACTGAGAGAAGACCGTCATCAACAATGACTTATGTTTTGAAATGAGGTAACCTGTTATGGCAAAAGGACTGCAAATATAAAGCTAGTTTTTTCAAGATCAGACAATGCAGTTAATGGAAACACAAAAAGAATTTAGAAAAACATGAGTTCAAACCTTCAAATCCTTGCTTAATCTAAAAATGCCACTGAAAGACAAGAAGCTACTTACAGAGCAGAGGTTTAGCATGAGGAGTTGCTCTATTACATACTAGTCAATCCATTGGATTCAGGTTCAATTAAGTTTTCTGAATCTGCAGCAACTATGTCAATTTTACTCCATGATTATGATTCTTACATTTAAGATTTTGCTATATACATACACATAGATAAAACAGTTTTGCTCCACTAACTGAGGTTATCAAGATGCAGCAATTATTGACTTATTTATGGGGAGTCATATATCCAAAGAACATGTAACAAAGGAATCCTTAAGTAGCTTTTTGACCAGACACTGACTGAAGGCTCGTGTTGGTAAGAAGTGAGAAATTCACAATAGAAACAGTAGAAACCTGGTATTTCTTTTTAGGCTACAGTAGATTGTAATCACAGAACATATTTGGTGTTTTGGTTGGAAAAAATAAAACATCATAATTGTAAAATCACAAATCCATGCGAAAACATGGAAAACAACACACGAAGCTGTATGTAACCAGGGTTTGTCTTGGAAAAGGCACGTGCATGACACTTTCATGAATTATAACTACAGGTGACAAAGCCCAAAACCAGTTGTTTGTATCAATTTGCAATCAACTATTATTATAGCAATTAACATTTTATATCAATGCAGCATTCTATAAAGTTTCTTTCCTGCTCTATGCCTCTGGTTTAGCCCTTAAATCTGCATAACAACGTCAACTTGCCCAGCAAACCTACATGTGTTCTTATTATCAAAGACCCGCAAACAGCTGTGAAAAGTCAACATCTACATGCTCAGTGGCACCTCTAAGTATCCTTCTTCTGAAAGGCAGACACAGGTTGAAAGGATGTGAGCTGAAACTTTACAGGCTGGCTTTGCACTTGCAGAGGGAGCCCCCCTGGAAAGGAGAAGACAATTACTGCAAAATCATGCCTTCTGTTAGAAAGGCATCAAATTCTGATGTGAATTCACTTCTGTTTGTCCAAATTTCCTTCAGTTCAAGGAAGCAGTCATCCCCTTTAAAGATCATTTTGTAGCTGGGGTGACAGAACTGCCTTATATTAAAGCACACTGCTGAGTTTCAGGATCACATCCCTGCTTCAACTGTGTACAAAATGTTGCCAAGTTAAAGTATTAGGTTTGATTTAATTTTTTTAATTGGGTCATCACCTGACTTTCTGTCAGGACAGGAGGAAAAAACCATGGGTTTCATAGCACTGTGTTTTACATACAGCCTTCACTGATGCCCATCAGCGCTATGAGAGACTGCATTTTGACAGACCAGATCCCAGAACTCCAATTTAGGCATCCAGAAACTAGATTTTCAGAGTCAGTGACCATCTTGGAAAGGATCTCAGAGGACATTTGTGGCATGCGTAGGAGTCAAATCCATTCTTTGTGAGAGTAGGCAGCTGCTTTGAGATGATACTAATGATCCTCTTTGCTAAAATATCTCATGTCTCATCTGTAGTCCACTTTCAGCTTCTGTGACAGTTGCAGATAAGGAGTTTACCAGCAACAGTCTCTTATCTCAAAACAGAGCTGTCTTCAGTACTAAAGCAGCTTCACCCTACAGAGTCAACTGGGCAAAGATCTACTGTAAAAAAATAATTCAATAATGTTATTAAAATGTAAATCCTAATGCATATGGCCCAAAGGAAGGCCCCAAGTTCATATTTATCAGGCAAGCTGAACTTTGACTTGTTCCAGCTTCAAAATCTTAGAATCATAGAACCAGAGAATCAACCAGGTTGGAAAAGACCTTTAAGATCATCGAGCCCAGGACTGCCAAGCCCACCACTAACCCATGTCACTGAGGGCAAACCGATCTGCCCCTCATGGCTGCCCCTTTTGATCTCCAGTCACAGCCACACATCTGCTCACTCATAGTGGCCCACACTATGTAGCTGCTGCCTGTAACCCTCGTGGCCACCCTTCACCTCCCCTCAAGATCTCCCCTTATGGCTGCCCCTGCTCTCACCTCACGATCTCATCTCTCATGGCCGCCCCTCTCCCCCTCCCACTGACCGATGTCCCTGACGTGCCCCGGCACTGGTGGGAATGGCACAAGCCCTTCCTGCCCACCCGCTTTGACTGCCTTGTCCTAACACAGCCCACAGACGTGCCCCCATGTGTAACACAGTATCTCAGTTGCAGAGATTTGAACTAACCAGACAAAACCTGCACCGGTTAAACATGTACACGTGTAACAGGCAGGACAAGCAGCTCTCTTGGCCTGTCTTCCAGCAACAGAAATGCAGGTCAGACATACCATCATTGTGGATTAACAGAATTCCTTCAAAATCAGTGGAGCTCTGCCTTTCACAGAGTCTAAGCTTTTAACTGTGACTACCTCCAAAAGTAGTTTATGTTGCCTCAAAATGCACACATGCCTCTGTTATGCTTGCATAAGAACAAGAGATTTGTTCTTGCAACCTGATCGCTTACATTTTACATTTTCTCTTTGTCTGCCCACCTTGTGGTAGGATATGAAGAATTCTGATTGAAGCAAACTTTTAGGGATAGGGAGAATTTATGAGACTGGGAAGAAACACTTCAGAGCAATCCTTGCTCTCTGGGAGGCGAAAAGAAAGTTGGCAGCAAGGTCAAATCTTGCACACAGCCTTTATCCTCACACGTCTGATGTGCTTTCTGAAGAGACTTTGTAGCAAGAGGAAAATGCATTTTTCAGGGTTGTGACACTACAACGTATCTCTGTGGGTTACAGAAGCAATAATACACTTCCTTTTCATTAGGGCACCACATCAGACAACCCCATGCACTGCCATTCAGAGTTTTAAGAATCTGTTCCTGACTCTACTGCATCTAAGTCAACAGGAGGAGATTCAAAGGAACTCGGATCATCACCACCACTTTTGTGTGTTGCAGTACTGCAGAGGTTATTACCTGAAAGGAGGTTATTACATAGAGTGCTCTGAAAAGAGAGAGGAAAGACAGAAACCCCAGTCTCCCTTGCACCAACAGCAGGTAGCAATGATAACAACGTGCCAGTATCATACTACAGTTAAATAACATGCAACTTTCCATCAACTTTTTGAACGTAAAGGCTAAAGGTAAATCAGAACAGGATTTGTGCTGCCCACTGAGCTTTTCAGATCCTCTCCAAACAAACACTGTAACAGTGGTGTGTTATCAGCATTGTTCTCCTACTAAATACAAAAAGCACAGCACTGCACCAGCTACTAAGAAGGAGGAAAAAATAACTGTTAGAGCTGAACCCAGGACAACCCAATATATAGAATCACAGAATGGTGTGGGTTGGAAGGGAGCTTAAAGCTCCTTCAGTTCCAAACCCTGCCACGGGCAGGGACACCTTCCACTAGAGCAGTTTGCTCCAAGCCCCTGTGTCCAACCTGGCCTTGAACACTGCCAGGGATGG
>JANHGB010015679.1:0-29564 GCA_026283785.1 Coracopsis vasa | reverse complement strand
CCCAGGCCCATATTTCTTTTGATTTCATTTTGTGCTGGAAACATTCACATACTTGATCAAATGGGAAATAATGAGCTATGACCTCTCGCGATACTGCTTGTCTGGTTACATCAGTGAACTTTCAGCAGGGGAGCCATTTCAGTGGGTGTCAGGGTAAAGGAAATGACTCACTAGGCTGGCTTATAGCTGCTTGTAACTACAGAGACTGTTAAGTAAATCCTAAATAAATAGCAATAAATAATAAAAAATAAATCATGTTTCAGTGCTAGCACTAAAATCCAGTATCTGTATTATTAAAATTAAATGGATGCAAATAATCAAAAGTCTCTGAGCAACATTTTTTTTAAATAAAAGAACTGAAATTTTTTATAATCATCAAAAAGAGAGAGGAATAAACAAAGAGAGAGAAAAAGCCAAAAGGAAGACATTTTCCAGGCTGTAGTGCCAGAATCATTCTTTCACAGGCTTTACATCACAGAGAGCTCAGATTCAGAAGATGTTGAAAATGTATGTCTCTAGAATACACCCATCACCTCTCAAGATTTCAAGCAGGGTTTATTCACGGTTGGGAGCTGCAGTAGTAAAAGGAAGCAGTGAGAATCAGGACACATTCCTGGGACATTATAATGCATATTATGCATTGTCTCAGCTTGACTGTGAACACAGCACTTGAAAATGAACATCAGCTAATTAGTTGCATACCATAGAGGAGGCTTGAACCTATTTCATTTACTGCACAAATGATTTCAGACTATTTTCTTCAATTCAGAAGAGGCACAGCCCTCCACCCCTTTCTTGGATGTGGAATTTTACATGTGACATGGCGATGCAATCTGGAACAAAACAGAAACCCTGGAAAGCCACAGACACAAAAATAGCAGTAAGAGAATTTTAGCTTCCTTTTTGCTCAAGCAAGTGTCTGAGAAACTGAAATCTGGTTCCTGCTAAAGGAGTTTGCATCTATACCGCAAATGGCACCGCAATGTAGATATACCCTAGGCAGCCGTAAAAAAAAAAGACAGCTCACTCTGGTACCACATACTATTTAATTATAACAGCATGCAGTTTAGCTTCCTATCCATATGGATACCCTACACTGAATTCTGCACTGCCGTGGGTCCTCAGGCTCATCTCTGAGCAAGCTCACCTAAAACCCAGTCATTACTTTTACACTCTAATCAATGCTGCCATAGACATACCCTAAGCTTATGCTTTTCTAGGCTAAACTCCTGTCAACCCCATTCGAATGATGCCACCATTTTTGAAATATAAGTACTCCAGTTTCCCCTCTGACAGACCACAAACAGAATAGTGAAAAATTGAAGTCCAAGACATTTAGGTCAACAGCAGTCTTATGATAGCTCTGTGCAATAGCTCTCGTAAGAGGCAGCTGGCTACTGGGAAACTCTGTGAGCACCATAGTATAAATATAATGAAATGACAAGGTTCTGACGTCTCTCATCCTTGTCACTAATTGCATACTTTCACAGTTCCCTCTGAGCCCTAAAACTCTGTAAACACCAGAAATGTGAAAGTTTTAGAAGATGACTAACAGCCTGAGAAAAGTTGGAGTTGGGAAGGCATAAAATGGAAATAATGTGTGACTGCAAAAGAGACCTTTTTTAGTTATTCCTACTGCTACCGTATGACTTCTGTAAATTGTGCAGCAAATTATGCTCAGTGGACACGAGCTAACTAGTTGTTCATAAGGCCAAGCTGAAAGCTTCCATGGTCAGTGGTGTTGACCCTGCAGTCACCACATAGACCAGGTAACTCACACCTGCTAGAAAAATGAAAATGTCTCTCCACATCCTAGTGTGTGAGGTGTGTGCCAGGGGTCTTTACTTCTCAAGGAAGCCTCCTGTTCTTACGTGCACAGACAGAGCTTTGGAATAAATGTTGCTGAACATCACACTAATTGTATCCAATGACCCATCACTTGATTCCATTGATGATTGCAGAAGTTCAGCAGGTGATAGAGCTAACAACAGCAGGTGAACATGGCTGGTACATGATGGTATATGTCATGCTGGTGCTTTAAGCACCTAACAGCATTTTTCAAGTAACCTGAGTAGGGCATTCTGACTTTGCACATGAACTTTCTTTTTCTTTTTCCCAGTTTCATTCATTGGTTAACAATACAAGAATTAAAATCATAAAAATAAATTAACTATTGCTGAAATATGGCTACATGGAGCAAATAAGAGCACCACATTTATGTTACTGACATCAGCTAGGAAAGGCTTGATCTAAGTCATAAATGTTATTGACAACTGTGACAGTATAGCTAGGGAAGAAGGTTTCTGAATAAAGGGAAATTTCTTCTTTGCTGAAGTGAGTTCCCATCCAATTCATGGGTAAACTCATTGGACAATGACGTGGCTTTTGCCTCAAAAGCGGCTTTCTATCAAATCAGGATGGTTTTTCCTCACAAGTATTCAAATCACAAATAAAATGTAAGCTCTTTATATCTCCGTTTGTAATTCATGTATTGGGAAGAAAAACTAAATATGCTTACGTTTAATGAATGTCCAAATTCTCTTACTACTCCGAAAACTAAGGTACAGTCTGACATCAGAGCTACATCACTACTTTTCTTCTCAGGAATGACAGTGGTTGGTAGCTGTCAGTCTAATTTTTTTTGCAGTTATCTCTAAAATAAAATCTTTCAAAGCTAGAAAATGACATCTGAATTTCTTGTCCTTCGATTTTTCTCCCCTTGCTAATGCTCTCAGTTTTGTTGTCATGAGAACATGCACACTAAATCCCCTACAGTGAACCTTCACAGCACCTTTTTTGGTACAGTAGATTGGATGTTTCTTACTCTTTATCATTTGATCTCTGAAACAGTTTGTTAAGTTTTCCTCCAAAGGAATGTTTTTATTGATTGCGTATTTGGCTGTGAAACATATTTTCTGTATTAACAGAAATGTTTGCATTTTGTCCTTGTAAGTTCAGAGATAGAACTCTAGTAACACAATTCTATTTTTGTTTCCAACTAATGTCTATTTTAAGGATCTCCTAACCTTTAAGACAAGCATTTTCAAATCAGTTATGTTGGGTTTTTTTAAGAGGGAGGGTAGGAAAGAATTGAGAATCCAAGTTAAATTCTATTTATTCTTTCACAGTCATTCACACATCCACAAGTGATCAGCTTGGAAAAGTCCAGACAGAATGAACTGAGGAATGTAATTGAGGAGTCTGAATTAGAAAAATAAATTAAAGAGAGACACTGAATAAGAATAATAATAACTTTCAACCATGATTTAGCTGTAGTAGTGGTGTTGTAGTAGACATAAGAAATGACCCAGAAATATATAATAGAGCTCAAAAAAGTGATAGAAATAGAACACCAACAACATTATGTGTTACATACTGATTGAATGAGAGAACTGGAAAGTAAAATATTGAGCATATTTTTTTGTGTGGTTTATGTTGGATAGGAAGTTAGAAAAGGTCTCAAGAAGAATTTTTACCATCTTAAGAACTCTCAGGGACTTCAGAGTTTTGTGCTTTCCTGTGATATTCTAATCACTAAAGATTAACAGTACTGATATTCATTAAGGAAAAACCAAATAGGTTTCCTGGGAGGATTGGACTTATGTTCTATCTGTTTGAAAAAACCTTACCACAGAAAAGCAGTTCACATTAATCAGCTGTGATCTTTGCATCTACTGGAATCATGTTAAGCAGAGCATACCTTACTTGGGAGTTGCACATGCATAAATATCAACAGAATGTGGCTTTATACAAGAAGACAAAGGAAAAGTGAAGAAAAACAACACCACTTCTGCAACACTTCTTTGTCAGTTATACAAGCAACTTAAATGAAATCAATTATTTTTGGAGTCAGAGACAAAAACATTATTGTTATTTTAAGCTTGGGCTGGATAAGAGCAAATGGGAGCTCATAGAAGTGGAAGCAGTAATCAGAATACTACGGGATCCTTCCACTGCTAGCTGGAGCAATACATTCTGCTCTCCATCTCCCTAAACTAAAGCAAGGTCTTCTCCATGAATGATTGATTCATTTTCTCTTTTATATTTAGAGTTCAGAGAATACAACTGCAAAGCACAAAGGGATACATACTGTGGGGTCTGTGGGGGGATGTTTACATAACTGTATCAGGTGCTTGTATGATTTCAAAAGCTACACTTAGACTCATCTTAGAGAAATGCTAATCTTCCAAGGATGAAGATGATAAAGGAAAAGGTATCAGTGGTGAGACCTCTAGCAGAGAGTGTCTGGTGAATTTGATCACTTTCCACATTGAGCAAGGCTGTTCAGTGCACTTTGGTTTATGAAGATGCAGCTGTATTCTTCATCCATGTTACATTTTATTTTCTCGGAACCATTTTGGTACATAGATTATACAGATTTCGGTCAGTGGTAGCCATTTGTCAAGTGTTATTAAAGCAATATGCATCATTATTTGTATTCTGCATGTGAATGGATGGAAAGATTGCTCCAGACTTTGGTGTTAGTCTAAGCGGAGCACAGCCCTAGGTACAGGAGAAGTCTGTGGTATCCTTACTGGATAGAGAGAAGTGTGTACTTCAGGCTTAGTCTTTGATAGCACAATATTTTATAGTATAAAATTCTATAGCATGTACATCTGACCCACACAAACTCAGAAAAAAAAACCAAACCCAAAACCCAGAAGAAAGCAGAACTAAGACAAGGATCTTTAAACCTATTTTTTGCCACCAAGCAAAATCAGAAAAAAAGTGCAGACATGAAGTGCATTTTAGCCCCTTCCAAGTACTGTTGCCTTCACAATAATTTTAAAATAAAAACTTCTTTTGTAGCAAGAAAGCAGCTTTTAAAGTTTTAAAGTGTTTTAAAGACATGAAGACATTAGAAACGTTTGCAGCCACTTCATTGATTTTTAAAAGAAATCTAAACAATGCAATTCTGTCAGGTAATTGAAAGGGTTCTTTAAAGTTGCATTGAATTTCTTCTGGAGGATCATTACTTTCCTTGCAGCAAATTTTGGTACTTTGTTTTAAGGTTTCAGATTAAGGGAAAAAAAGGTGGAGGGGAGACAATAAAGCTATACAGCAACACCTGCATACAGAGGAGCATGGACCTTTTGGTACAGCCAGTTAAAGCAGGTACTATCAATTGAGCAAGATTTGAATGCTTTCTGGTGAAAAAGTCTTAGAGACTAGTGTTTCCAGAAAGAATAATATCATAAACTATACAAATAAAGGAAGTGATATTTATCTTTCTTCTTATGTCATATATTAAAAAGAAATAGTTATGAAGGGTAAAATTTACAGTTCCTCTTACTGACTCAACAGGGAACAGCTTCTGACCCTGTCATTGTGCAGTACTTGTTAGTATTATTTCTTTCTGGTATTCCCTAGGCACAAATGTGATTAAAAAGACTTTTCAAAGGTCACTGAGCAAAATGTCTATTCTCCATCCTAAGACATGACTTACAAAAAAATAAAGCCACGGAGAAGATGACTGAACCACTGACGATGCAGAGGAGCAGGACTTCGCAGACCTGAACTCAAGACCCTGTTCTGCTCTTGCAAGACAGGCAGATGGAGATAAATTACTTCAGTATGTCTTCAACATCCCTAAGTATATCAGCATACTTTTTTTCAATCCCATTTGATATTCCTCTGCTTTCTCAAGTGTCTAGACATCTCTGAAAACCTGTTACTTAGTCTCCTGGAGGGATAGTGATACTACCTCATTTAGGTGTTGAGACTCCTAAACAGTTATTTCAGGGACTGTAGAGTACAAACAACTCAGCATGGCTGAGTTAACAGCCTAACCTTTTTTATAGCCCATAGTAGGATCCAAGGCAAAAAAATGAGGCTTAACTTTGACAATTAAAGCTGGACAGTATGAATTACATTCGGTTTTCAAAATGTAGCTAATAAACTCACTTTTTCAGAGAGGCCTGAGGCAGATTCGCACATTAAAGGGTATGAAACTTGTATATTATGGTAATGGAAGCCATGAAAATAGACAAAGATAAATAACCACATTTGAAGAGTGCACTCTGAATCTCCTAAAGACAATTATCTTATTACAATATTAAAAAAAATGTATTAGAAAGTTAACCTTGTCAGATAGCAGCAAAAATCCTGGTATTTTAGCTTGTTGAGATGAGATTCCTGGATTGGAACTGAATTAATTAATGCAATAACAATCAGAAGAATCAAATTTCTGTTACTCCTAAGACTGGGAGCTGAACAAATAAACCCATTCGTAGTTGCCCCATTTCCGCATGCTCCCTCTTTTTGTGCAGAGCCATTCAGGAGTCTCTATCCTGCACTTGTGGGTTAAACTCTATTATGGTATGTGTAGAGACAGGGAGCAGATTTGTGCCCACACCTCTGCCAAAGCTCATCCACCAACCAGGTAATCTTCCTGCTGGTAGTGGACAGTTAACTATAATTGCTTTTTTTTTTTTTTTACTTAAATATATAAACCAGAGACATCTAAAATGAGACAAAGGGAATGTCTCAGATGAAATCAAATGTGACCTTTTCAAAATGGGGAGCATTCCAGTGGTTTTAATTACAAGCCTAGGAACGAGAGTTAAACATGCTTGAAGATACCTGCTCTTTCAGCTGAGCCTGGTGAGCTGGTAGGAAACTTTTAGAAGTCTGCCTGCTTTACAGCACACAGGTTTTATAGCCTCTCACTCCATTAAAAAAAATAAATCAACTGGAAGCCTCAAGGCAGCCACATATTTAGAAGCAATGAAAACCCAACCTGTCTACCTCTAAAGCATTTAAAGGCAAATATATTTGGGCTTACAACCCAGAAATGAAAGCATAGCAGAATGAATTAAAACATTGTGAATTTGCTGTAATCTATGTTGCTGGTTATGGCATGAGTCCGAAGATCAAAAATTCGTTATGTATGTCTTAATATTTGATAAAAATAAAAAATCTCTGTGCTAACAAAATTAACATTGTGAACAAACATATCTCATTACAATGTCAAACTACGTAAAACCACAATGGAATATTCGAGGAGAGTCAAAACCAATTAGTTGTATCAGAAAATCTACCAGACTGCAAAACGGAGAGGCCTGTGAACTGGTTCAGAGATTAAAGAAACTGCAACACAGCATGGGGACGAGGAATAAAGTGAGTGGGTTTAGGAAAACTATGAGAGCTGAGAAGTTCATGCCCAAATTTAAAACTTACCAAGGTTTAGGATACTTTCTTTCAGCTTAGAACTGACTTTCTAAGCAATTTTAGACCTCTTTTCTTTCTAGAAATAAAATCATGCTCCCATAACTTACATAACATGCAACTCAATTAAAAAAGATTCTGTACAATATTTTAAAGACATTAAAGGAAGCATTTCCTAGCATAAATTCTGGCTCACTATCATACTCATTTAGTGTTCTGCAATTCTAAGAATATTTGTAAGCTTGTTTATTGGGGAAAGATGAACATTGTGGTGCAATGTATCTTACCATGTAAGACAACTAATTATGGGGACTTCTTTGGATTCTCTTTGTTAACTTTTTTGAGCTAAGCATCTCATCTAATTAAAATATGGAATCTGCTCTACTGCTTCACAAAAAAGTATGGTTTCTTGTGTCTTCTATTTGTCATCTTCTCCCTTGTCCAATTTGCCATCATATGAAGCTTTCACATCAAAGAACAAACTTTGCAGAATTTCGGTTTTTAATTTCTTTCTCTGTCTTTCTTCTACTGACTGTATATGAACCGGGGAGTCTAATACACATTGGAAATATTGAAGAATTAAAAGACTTTTTCATACCAATTAAAATTTGAAGGAAATTTGAAAAGTTTTCCAAGGCAGCCATTTCCCACAAGACTTGTGTTCCAGATGATGCATTTTCTAGAGCTTAGTGGAGAAATGAAACTTTAAAAAAAAATTGAGGAGGCAAATACCCTGCTGTTTGGGATTGTAACATAAGGAGGCATTCACTCGGATATGGTACGCCAAACATAATTGAAAGATACCTATTGGTCTGTGGAGAAAAGATTTGCAAAGATGGCTAATTAACAGAAAATAAGAATATGTATTTAGTGGGATTTACCAAAAGAGATTGTGTCCAATATCCAATGGAGTCAAGGAGAGTAAGACATCAAGCCTAGTTTTATTAACCTCATCAGAGATCTATTCTCACAGACAGAACCTCATCTTAAACCCTCCCTTGCTAGGTTTTATCAAAACACACATCACCCTACATTTTGTGAAAGAAAATCCTTGGGTTTCACAGGGTGAATGTTGCTTTGATAGTTTGTAGGATTATGAACACCTGTTAAATGGCATTGTCTCTATTTTCAGCAATGGATTTTGATAAAATCCATATTCTGCATTAGCTGCAAATTTACGCAAAGGGATATAGAAGAAAGCCAGCGATGTCACATTAAAACTCTTTTGAGCACATATCTAATTTGGGTAACTTTCAAAAAAACGCATCTGAAAAAAATATCAATGTTATTTAGCTTAAGATGGGAAAGCTGAACAGAGATTTAAATGACAGGGGTCTTTTTACAAAGAGATAGTGCCATTTTTTAGCAGAGACATTTCTCTTCACAAGTTTTTCAAATTATATGTTCTTGTGAAGGATGTTAAATGTCTGGGTTGTAAATTTCAAATTGTCACTGCATGATGAACTCCAAGATGGGAAAGGAAGGAAAGAATTACTTGTTTTTAATTCAAGCTGAACATAAGCTATTGAAAATTCATATTTCATTTGTGGATTTTGCTCAACATTCACAGGAGCTGGAAATGCTACTTCAAGGCTCGCTAGCAGAAATAAGCCAGAAAAAAATCTGTTATGCTGCTATTATTTCATCATTTTGAAGCAAAAATTAGAGCTCGATGAAACTGAGAATTTCCACTTTTTAAGAAATTTTCAGTAAACAATTCTTTATATCTGCCTGGAGGTAAAAAAATGTAATTCTTTACTGATAAACTCCCAACTATTTAATTCAGTTTGACTGAGGCATGAGGCATAGCATCAAAGCAAATTAAAGTCTTCTAACCCAATAAGTTATAAACATTCTGCTACGATTCCATCAGAAACTTTAAAAATGAAAATTCATCAGAAACAGCTGATTTCCTATGCAAAGTTTCATTCTGAGAGAACATTTGTTTCCAAGAGAAACACTCTTGGCCAGCTCTAGAAAGGATGCCATGCAGCCACGCTGACAAAAGGTTCTACCTAAAATTTTATGTCTGTAAAGAATATGAAAAGTGTGAAATATCAGAATCCTAAGGATTTGCTCCAAAGTCTGGAGTATCACTTGATTTTGTGATACAGTAGGTTGCAGACATTTGACAGGGAAAGGAGAAAGACATATTTTTCCCTAAGGATAATGACGACATACTTGACAAAAATGTGTGCCAGGGACCTGTGCCAACAGGACTAGGCTTGAAATTGTTTAATAGTTCAGAGAACCTCTGCACTGTTAAGTCAACTTGTATGGTTTTGGGCAGGCACAATCTTTCTGTACCTCAAGCTACCCACAGCTGTTCCTTCTAGGGCTCATTTAGATTTTCTAAAGGACTCTGAATCTCCTGAAAAAAAGATGCAAGCTATTGTAGGCTGTCCAAATCAGTCTTGGCTCAAGAGCTGTTTGTCTTGGAAACAGCGAAGTGTCCAAGCATGTTACTGCAAAAGCCCCATTTTTTGCAAGAGATTCAAAACAAAGTACTGCAGTCACATGGAGAAAGCAGCTAGTTTAGTCCCTTGATTGTCTTGATAAAAGGAATTATAACTATTTTGCCATAACAGGGTCAGATATAATAGAGGAAATAATATTTACCATCAGCACGAGAAACAAATCCCAATTTACCACCACAGGATAGAGTAATGAGGAGACTATTGATGGTTTAACTGGTGCCTCTTTCTCCTGACTCTTCCATAGACACAGCACACGCTGATGTGGGTTTATATATTTTTAAGCAGAACTGTTATGGATCTTTTATGGAAAGAAATGCTGTGTACTCTAATTCAAAAGGGATTTAAGGAAACCAAGTAAAAGTGGGGAACTGGGGGAGGAAGGCGGGGAAATAAACTTGAATAAGAACCTCCCTGTACATCAGATTCAGAAAAGCATAGCAAGTAGTTTTGTGCAGACATGAATTACAAGCATGTTTTATTTATAGATGTGTTCCCCATGTGTTCACCTGTGGAATTCATTCCAGTGTACCAGGAAAAAATATCATAGTGGCCTCATAGCCACCATTTGCTGCATAATCCTGGTAGTTCCCAAAATGTCTCGAAAGAGAACACATTCCAGCTGTCTCCTGCACTCATCCTCTGCCTGAGATGCAAGCATAACAATGCAAAGAGAGAAAGCTACTCCACTAACAAAGGCAACATTAAATACTGGCAAGGAAATAAGAAACAAAATATTCCCTTCAAACATAGGGAATGCACATAAGTTCACATTTTTTTCTGCTGCGGGTTTTCTTAGTGAGGGTTTGTGTATCTCAGAGATTAAAAATGTAACGCATACTTGCTTCAGTTGCTATGGTAATTCTGTTTTTTTCTTTATTATTATTATTATTTAACTGAAGAGCACTGTAAATAGCTATATAAATGTCCAGAACACAAAACACAGCTTTGCCCCAGGCATCTTCTATTTACACACCCCTCTTTTCTAGCAAAACTTTATTATTGTTGTTTTTAATGAATATGCACACTCTATGCATTGAAGCAAAACTGACGCAGAGAGGTACAGGAAATTGAATCCCCACTAATGAACAGTATGGTATTTGAGATTGTTTCAGAACCCAAATGTCACAGATGTTCAGGTGGAAATCATTTGTCATCTCACAAATTCAGAAAAGGAGGGCTATGAACAATACTTTCAGAGTAATCATCTTTGCAGTATCACCAAGTCACCGCTAGTGGAAAGGGACTCCTGTGGCAGCTGTCCTGGTGAAAGAGCTAAGACAATAGCTTGAAATGAGCATTTGCTGCCCTGCCTGTCCATGGAGATATTGCCAGGCATCAGAAAATTTTGCAAATTAGAAGTAGCCAAAATCTTGAACATGCTTAGAGTTAATTCACTCATATTGCCTAATTTAATAGGACACTGAAAGTACTTGTCTGCTTTGACAGGCATTGGCCCTAGGCGAGTATCATTAATAGAGGAAGAAATGCTTTTCTGAAGGACTGGAGATACGCAATTGAAAAAAAAAAAAAACAACAAAATAAAAAGGCATTGAGTTAGACAGGACATGAGGAAAAAGCATCTCCCCAGAACCGGTTTTGATAGCAAAAGGTATTCAAGCAAAATCACAGAAATGCAGAAGCCTCACTGGAGGTCTAGTCAGCTCCCTGTCCAGTGTTGTACCAAAGTGTGGAAGTACTTGCACCGTGTGCCTGTGTGCACGCAGAGCTTTTCAGAGCGCAGGGAGCCGGAGCATATAAACAGCAATCCATCACAGTGTGGGTGGAGCAATGCTCAGGAGAGCAATTTTAGCATGCAGAAAGATGCAGAATACTAAAGCCACAGGTTATGGAAGAAGAGCTGATTAAAATGAATGCTTGAGACAATACAAGGAGAAAGGTAAAATGTGAGACAGAAAACAGCAGACTAAAGGGACAAGAAAAGTAAAGAGGCAATAAAGAGATATAACATTTTTCTTACAGGATGTGCGTCATGGTTAGAAGGATATTGCACCTTTCTGCTCTTTTCTGATGAGTGTTATTCCAGGCCTTGTGCATCTGTCTTTTCTGGAGAAGCTTCAAATAAATCTGCTTTTCTGAGAACAGTCCCTGGACTGCAGTACTTTGACTATGTTCTGAGTATCCTGTGCAGCCTGGTTCCCTCCCTTCCATCCCCCACAATTCTGCACCAAATGGGATAAATAACAGTCTTAGCAAAAAAGTTACATTTAACAGAAGGAATTATTCCCTTAGGAAAATGTTTAAAAAAATATTTGTAGGTATGTTTATGTGCCTTATCCAGAAGCATACCATTTCCTAACAGAATAGGTAGGTCCATTTTATCCAGCCACTTTGTGGATCCTCCAAAAAATATCCCATGCCTCCCCTCAGAAAGTCAAATTGCCAGTTTATTCTTCTGCTATCTTGAATTTTCCCAACAAAGAAGCTTTTGAGGCTGAGCAAAACTGAAATTAAAATTGACCAGCCTGTGTAACCAGAATTGTTTCTGAAGCCAAAGGGTTTAGGAAGTGGCTAAAATGTTGCTTAGCTTTTTCATTCCTCTCTTTTCACTCTCACCCTATACTAAACATATAAATCTGTATTACAAATAACCTATAACCACAATTCCATACAACATAAGTGCATCAATTCAGATTAGCTACATAGAGTGTGATTTTTGAGTGAAAGCAACAGTGCAGGTATTTGCAGAGCAGTTAATAGATATAAACAAAAGATAGTTTACTTTCTCCTTCTTCGTGAATTTGCCACATGGCTTCTCCATCTCTCAAGCTTTATCAAACTGTAAGAGAATTAAAACACAGGTTTTTATTGCTTCCTCAAGTGTTAGTTATTCAGTTGCTAAGGAAATGCAACTACAGAGCTCCACCGTACCAAGGTTCATACTGCCTGATAGGAGCAATAGAGAAAACCAATGTGCTGAACAACAGAAATACAGTCCCAGGCAAATAAAAAGGCAAAAAGTTACTATTCTGTGTAAAAGAGAATCTCAAGACATGGCTCTAAATATTGTTCCAGACCCTTCTGAGCAGTGCTGCTCTCTCCATTTATTACTCACTGTCTGTATTCCAGTTAGCTCCTGCCCTTAGCATCTCTTCTTCATCTCTGCTCAGGACCACTTTGGAAGATCTGCACTGATTTTGCAACGGTGCAAAGAAATGACCCAGATGCAGTCAGAACCTGCACACTCTGGTCCCATCTTCCTGTGATTACGGCTTGATTGATTGCAGGCTGCACCCTTAAGCATCAACCTCTGGTCTGCTCCTTGAGATGTTGCCTCTCAGCCTAACTTCACTCATACCAAAAACTATAGTTAGAATTCTCCCTAGCTCAGTGTGATTTTACCACTGACCAGCCCTGTGGAAAGGGAAGCACACAGAGTGGATTTTACTTACAATTTCTGGCCAAGTTCTAAATATGAACAACCATTTGTTTTTGAAAATTAAATTTACTGTACTGCTGATTCATTTCAAATATCAGTCAGTGTTCAGGCCAAGAATACTGCTGTTTGAAAGGCAGCAGTCTCAGCAAGGATGAGTTTTTAGAGGTAGAATGAAAGACAAATTTAGAGGACTTGCAGCTGTGTGCTCCAAACTTGATTTTAGTATAATTAGGTTTTATTATTTGGTAAGCATTGACAATGTGGTCAGCTAAGTGGAAGACACAAATACACTGAAGTTAATAAGGTCTCAAAGAAATGGAATACAGGAAGCCCACGCTTGCTCATGTCCCTCCAGAAAAAATGATCCAGACTTGTAAGTGTGTGCACATATGCTTATAGAAGGGATGCTGATGGCTTTTTATTAATGTTTATTGCTTTGTGTGTCTCAAAAGCAGCCAGATTTCAGGAGAGATTTGAATCTGTGTTGTTAGCCAGTATCCCAAGAGCTAATGTTGCCACTGGCAAGGGCAGGCAAGCTTAAGAACAACTCTTATCTTTAGTGTATTTATTGGTGGTTGAGATTAAATGAAAGGAACTTGATATGTACCTAAGTCTGTTCTTTCTTAACTGGGAATTGGGCAAACAAACAAGTATGGACACCTGTATAAATCTTACTAGTCCTTCACTGAAACTATATCATTTGACATTTTTTGCACTATTTTTTATAGATTACATTTTATTTATTTGGTGCTAAGAACCCCTTCCTGATAATCATGGGCATTTGTCAGTGTACAAGAATTCAAACACTTATAAGCTATTTGGAAAAATAATTTAAAAATACACCAGAATTTGAAAATACACTGTCAGCCTCACTTGCTCTTCCAGGATTTGCAGGCTATTTTAGAAGTCACTCTATTCCTAAATATAAACACATTCAGATATTACTTTAATAATAAGACATAAATTTCCTGATCATATGCTTAGCAAGAATCTTTGATTTGTTCTTCATGTCCTCTCTATCAGAAAGGAAACAAGAGAAATATTCATGCTTCTACATTAAGTAGGCAGTAGTTTTACAGTCAATTAATCTATGCATGATATTTAGATGGAGTCAAACATATTAAGTGATGCTGAGGAAATACATAATTCAGAAGATAAAAATACTGTTCTGCCATCACATTTATAATTTTGTTCTACACTATTTATGCTCTTATGGCATTAAGTTCTAAATTAGTTCTGCTTTTAATTACAAAAGAACAAGTTTAAGCATGTATGGCAGGCAAAATTTTATATTGCTCGTGTCTATATAAAGACATACTTTTCAATTAACAGCATTTAACAAACATTTACTCATGCTGATCCATAGCTTTCCTAGTAGGTTGGTTTGCAAGATTTTTGGTTGGAGTTTTTGGGGCTTTGAGGTTTTTTCTTGGCTTTGCAATCATTACCAAGATGAAGTTTCTGATACAATAACCCTAGTTAATGTCTGATGCTTTCACTTTTCTTTTACATCTATGTTGTTCAAATGTCAGTGATTTTAGCACTGAGTTTAACCTTTACGCATTTTTTCTCCTCTTGCTCGTGAAACCTTTCTAGTCTCTCATCTGCTGGATTTGGATGGTTGTAGACTTGAATGCACCATGCACATATAAATGTTGCTGTTTGAATTCCTCCAAGGCATTTCATGGCAAGTCTACTGAATGACATTGTTCTTTCAGTACAGACATACAGAACATCAGCTTTAAAAGCCTGTTAGATCCCTCAGAGGGATGTTATAAACAAAGCAAAAGCCCACCTTTGTATGGAGTGCAATGGCCTGGGAGCCCTTCAAACACTTTAATATGTCTTCACATGAATTTCTAAAAGTGAAGTGGATAACTTGGAAGCCTTCTGGTGCAAAAAGCCACATTAGCTAACAAACTAAAGCTAAAATCTGGTTGCACAGTTAGGAGTCTGACTGCACAGCCCTTCATTGGATAACCTCAAGTAAAATCTTTAAGATCAGATATAAATCAATATTCCCTGTATTAAAAAAGAAAGTCTACTTTCTTTAATAAAAGGTTATTCTGCAGTCTAGTATCTCATTTTTAATGCCCATCTTATCTCAGGTAAAGCTCACCCTTTTTAGAGGCTCAAAGGCAGGAATCAAACATAGTCTGAAACAATCAAGCAATTTTACATTCCCAGTAAAGATCAAGTATAAATAACATGAAGACACTGATCATTTCTATACAACAACTGTTCTTTTTAACACCATTTTTATCCCTATAACCCCTATAGCCTAATGAATCTCATTTGAATGTTCATCCTGTTTTCTGATAGGTGAAATGAGGCAAAGAGGAGGAAATGCGATGACTTCCAAAATTAGAGATGTACTGCAGACCCATGCAGTAATGCAATGCAAAAGCCTTATCTACTGTTTTACCCACTGAGTCATATTTCTTCCTTCATGAATTAAGATGTTCATTATTGATCATGCATGTCAGGGTGAATGATCTTTACCTGTATGGTTGAATTTACATTTCTTGAATACATATTCCTGCCTGTCTGTAATATAGAACACACAGCTGTTTTTGGAGTTTCTCTGTTCATTCTGGTAGAGAATTCTGATTGAAACCTCAATAAAAATAGCAGTTTATCAACTGATGCTTAAAGCATGCATTCCATGGGGCTGGCAAACATCATTATAATCGGTGGTAAGTTAGCATGGATGTTTATTTAAACCTGGCCAAGCCTCTCTGGTTCTGGAAGCTGTAAAACTCCTAAGGCTAGGCTTATGAAAAAGTTGTGTGCTAAGAGGATGAGCAAAAATTCCAGACAATACAAAAGAACTTTACTTAGTGTGAAATACAGGGACATGTTACCAGCCTGGGACCAGCCTAGCAATGAGATAATCTGGAAAGGGATTTCCTGCTGTGCTGCCATCTATGAGTTTGGCTATGTCCCAAAGAAGCTGAAAAGAGTCTTGCACATTTTGATTATTCCTACTGCTAGTTTTCTTCCACTCCCAAAAAGCAAGATCACAAAATCCCATATTTATCACTCCTAGAATACAGCATAAGTCCCTAAAATGAAAAAGAATAATGCAGGTGACCAAGAGGATGCTGTGAGTGGGGCCCAAGTATCCCTTTTTTCCTGGCATCTTATTCACTCATAACCCTGCATTTTAAATGCTTTGATACCTCATTCAGCCAGGTGCTATCAGCAAGTCTATGAGAATTTCTTGGAATGTGCATCACTGTGGAACACTTTCATTGGAAAATTCTATCGCTAAACTCTGAAAAAGACACACTGTTGGTTAAGATTTTGTTCTCTCGCACTTGCTCAAAGAGCAAGTTTTCAGTGATGCTTAACTGACAGAACTGTACTAACATTTTATTTTGATATATATACACATATGTATACATGGCATACATTTATAATTCAACTAAACATCCACTGAAAGAGATCAAGTCTCTTCTGAATTTAATGGGAGTAGGATTAGGTCTTTCCTGCAGTTATTCTGCGACTGACATTCATATGCCTTCACTTTACCCTTTACCCTGTTCCTGATCCAAATCTAGTGCAATCCCAAATCTAGTGCAATCAATATAAAAGGACATCACTTGACTTCAACATAAGAACAGTTGGTCATTTAGTCAAAACTGGTAGCTTGAGATCATTTTAACATATCATCAAAAACCAGGCTGGGAAAAGTGAGACATCATCTAGTCTATTCTCTCCTTCAGCAGTGTATCAAATATAACTACTACATTCTTGACAGATGTTTATTCGATCTGCTCTTGAAATCTCCCAGTGACAGTAATCCTGCAATACTGCTAGGCAATGTCTCCCAAGTTAAATTATTCCTATAAGAAAAGAATTCCTAATAACCTGGATCTTTCTCTCTGCAGTTTATGACCCATATTTTCTCTATCCACAGCAAGGAGAAGAGTTTCTTCAGTTGATTCACATCTTTGTCAAAGTGTTATGCTTGTAAGTGGGCACAGTTCTCCAGCTGAGGAAACATCTGCGCTGACTAGATCAAAATGATGGACCAGACAATAATCATCTCTCCATCCCAGTAAACCAGCTGACTTTTCCCCAGTAGTGTGCAGTGCTAATTTGTGCTACCTGCTGGTAAATGTTCAGCTTGCAATGTACTTACTGTGCCTCCCGGACCTTCAAGACCATATCTAAGCCCCTTGTTCCTTATCCTATCTTTGTGCAATTGTTCATACCTAACCCTGTACTTCTCTTCCTTGAACTGCATGCTTTTTTTAGAGTATTTCTCAAGATCAGTTTGAATTTTATCTCTTCCTTGCCTAAACTGTCTGTTTTCTCCCAGCTAAGTACTGTGAATTTAGTAAGCATGTTCTTTCTCCTGCCATCTATTTCATTACTGAAAATATGCAATTCAGTTGCACCCAGGAGAGATTCCTGAGCCCTGCTCAGTATCTCCTCCTGATCTAACACACAAGTACTATACATACTGCTTTCCAACCAGTATTTTATTCAGTTTATAGTGATTTCATCCAGTCTGTGCCATAAGACAGTGAGAAAAGCCTGATTACAGCTGAGACATATGATATCTATTTCCTTCATATTTATGATGTTACCTTATTAAAAGAAGAAATTAGACTAGTTTGATACATTTTGTTTATAAACTCATGTTAGCTCTTATTCTTTTCCTTGTTCTGTTGTTGTTAACAAACCTCCATTATTTGTTCCTGTGCTTTTCCAGGAGCTGGTGCTAAGCTGAGTGGTGTGCAACCCCCCAGCATCGTTGTTGCTGTGTTTCACAGGTAGATACTGCGATTTTCCTTCTTGCTACAACCACATCCATGAATTAACTGCTTGCTCAGGGCTGTGACACTGCTGACACCTATCCTTGAAGAACCCTCTGTCCAACTTTATCAAGTCCAGCCCAATTTAAAATGGACCTACCTTCCTTTCAAATTCATTCATTATTGTTATGTCTTCTCAGAATGTCGGGGGGAGCATTGGTTTTGTTGGGTTTTTTAATTCTAAACTAATCTTCAAAACATTTTATCTTGTCTTACCAGGATACCGCGTACAATATGAATTGCCTAATGCATGCTCTGATTATTCCCTGCAGCACTGTGAACATCACACTGACTGACACATCAGCAATAAAATGCTACACAGTAAAATAAGTCACTAAAAATCTAACATGTTAATTACAGAGGCACTTCTTTGCAGTAAGCCTGAATGAAAGACAGTGTAGGAGAAGCCACTAGAACAAATGTAAAATTTAGAGTGTTTTACTTTGCCTTTCTGAAGTTTTAATTGGAAAGCTTTTTTTTTCACTAAATATCTGCGATAAATTAAATATTCTCAGTCTAGCAATTTCTAAAATAGTTATTTCTGTATTTTCTGTTTTCCTGACAGTCATCCTCATCTCTAGGACACAAATATCAAATTTTATAAAACTCAAAAATATTTTTCTGCCATTATATTAGTTGTTTGGAGTGGTTACTTGATTCAAACCAATTTTAGTATACAATTATCTTTAGACATGGCATTCCAGAGACTGCTTTTTAGTACAAATTTGAGTTTCCTTTAATTATTCATGAGATATGCCCTGATGATGTAAAATATATTCCTAACCTACTTTTTTTTCCTAATACCAAGGACTGCAAGTAAATTGGTAGCCCACAGTAACAACATATGTTTATAATTACGATTACCATCAGGGAATTCAACCTTACTGAAGGATAGAAAAGAGGCCCAAGCAGGGAAACCTCAAAAAGTACATGGAAAAAAGAGAGCAAGGAGAAAGCTAAAATGGGAAAACCACTCTTGGATAATGGAAAAGACTCAGTTGTAAAAATAAGCACAGCTTTCAGCTGAGGCTGCAACAGAAGTTTCAATATTTTGGTGACCAAGAAATATTTAGTAGCAAATTCTTCTTTTCACAGTTGAACTGATTTTGTGAAATGTTCAACCCTAAATGTAATCTCTCTGAATTTGTCACAAAACCCCTACTAACACATCAGCTACCTGAAAGCAAGGTTAAAATGCTACAAATGCTGCTCTATGTTATTACTATAGTATGTGTACATATAAAAATGCCATCGTTAATGTTGAATTGAGGTTTCTATTACAAAACCCATTTTGCATGTTTGATAGCTCAGCTGTTTGAAATCACACTGAGCTGAAGTTGGCAAGCTTCACTCATGTGTGCACAGGAGATACAGATTTTACAACACAGTGGTAAAAATCACTGAATTCTGAGTGAATCCTGAAAGATTCACATTTAGAGCTCAGCTTGACTGACGAAAGCCCCTGAACCTCTACAGAGTGGAAATATTCAAGAATTCTCACCATTCATTCTATTAAACTCATCAAGTTTGCAAAATAAAAATTTCTCAGGGTTACATGTACCCATTTGTCAAAATATTTTTCAATCTAAAAAAATCCTGCCTAAATTCGGTAAGCTGCTGAAATGTACTTGTATTACTTTTACTAAGAGAAAACAAATAATGAAGACTGATCTCAAATTCTTTCAAACAAATCCCATGTAGGCTGAGATTTTTCTTTTACTTTTTTCGTTAGATAAACGATTTTCTAGAGAACTTTCAACAAGGTCAGTTTTGTAATTTTAAAAGATAGATAAAATTTAAATAATAGTTATCTTATATGATCAAACCTTTTGTGGTAACTTCAAAATGGTGCTAGACGTTCACAATAACTTGTTTTATGTACTTGTAATTGAAGAAAATCTCTTTAATGTTGGAAAATGACTGAAGTCATAGTATTTCTGCACCTTTTTACACTGTTACAGTGAATTAGAACATGAAGTTCATGCGACATTGTGGGAAGCAGCTCTCTTACCTGGCTCATGTCTCACTCGAAACATGATTCACCCCTGAAGGGGCCACACTGGCCTAATTCAAACATGATCAAAGCTAATGAAAGGAAAGCTATTTGACAATTGTAATGCAAAAATAAAATGAGCTGCAGTTCATTACACCTGCAGGCAGTACCAACTCGCAGGACTCTAAAGGTGTAGATCTAGCCCAGCTTCATGATTCATGTGGCTGTGACTGAATCAAACCTTCCTTTTATTCATCATCTTTCATCATTTGTAAAAATTGCATTTACACACTTCACGATTGTAGGAAAAAAATCTGATAAAGGAATTGTTCAGAAGCCAGTGAGCAGTAAGAACTGAGTTCAGAAACCAGAAAAAAAATTGAAAAGGGGCAGGTTTTCAATAACATATTGCACATGTCCTCTGGAGTGTTAGGTAATAGAAGCTTTAAATTAAGTTAACTTTTAGTTGAACTGTGATTTCTGGTGCTTAATTGGAATGCAAAAAGATTAAACAATAATAAATATCAAACCTTATTATAAACAGTGTCATGAGCTATTGGTCAAACACATTCACTAATTCTCATTCCTCAGGGTTACTGTATTGCAGAGGAAAAGCTGTGAACTGAAGTTTCAGGGGTTTAATAAGTGCTCGAGTTCTTCTATGAAGTGTTTCTGAAATACAGTAACTTATATACAAATTTATAACCTCATCTAGAAATACTATTGCTCCATCCAGCCAAAATAGTCATTGCCCTTCTGAGTCATGCAAAGCTCTGGAAGGCCATGGACATTGGCTTTGTAGCAGGCAGTTGTTCAACAGAAAGATCCCTACAGGAAGAAGTCACATTGACCCAAAGACTGACTGCACTTAGATGGAGGTGTAAGACACAACTTTGTGACAGAGCCAGGAACAGCACCTGTAAATAATTTTCTGTTAAAAAATCCTCTGACCACATGAATTTCCTGGAATAGAGGAAACTGGGAGGAAGAAAAAAAAGTCCTATCTTTCTTTGAATTCTTATTTCTTGATTTTGTTTGAGACCCGAATCTTCAAATTTATCCCTGTGGTAATTACTCGCTACTTCTGGTAAGTGTGAGGCTCTCTTTAGATTTTATAACCCAGCTTTCAACTTTTTCCTTTAGTCTCACAACAAAGGTAATGTTCCATTACTACATAATAAATAGCAAAGCCAGTTTTAGGCACTAAAAATCTATTCCCTGTAGAAATGGCTGACTAGAGGGCCCCATGTTTCTTTGAAATGGCTTTACATAGTTGTTATGTGGGAAAATCTTACGCAGATCTTTCATTCTTGCCTATGTAATGCTGACTTTATCCCTGCATCTTGGATCTGAACTAGCATTACATGATCACTAACAAGATGAAAGCAAATAACCCCTCAGATTTTGAGAACTTGGAATTGATCATAGGTCCAGTTGACTTCAGTGGTTCTTTGTGTGCCTCACATCCCTGTGAATCACATCCCGAACTGCTGAGCAGGTGGGTCTTGCTGAAGATTTATAATCTTAGCAACAAAATTTTATTTCTGAAATCAACTGTCAGAAGCTAAAATGCTTAACTTATGCTTATATGAGAAAAATGATATCTCAGACATATCTGAGGAATGTATGGCCTATAGCCTTTAAATCGAAGAACTAACTGGCCTGTTTCCAAAATGTGATGGATTGATTTATTTGAAAATAAATCTGAAAGATCTTTTTACAAAAATATTTAATAAATGAGAAGTATTTTAGAATCATGACAATGATTATGAAATTAATATATTGTTTTATACATATATATATATTTAGGCATAAAATATCTTTACATTTTTAGCTGTACAAATATTTGGGAGTTTAGTGATTTCAAATTGTGACCACAATCATAAACGTTGCTTTAGCATTTAAATAAATAGTATTTGAAAGTCATTTTAGCCAGCTCCCTTACATTGCTGCTGACTGATAAAACAATCACTCTTGAAAACTGTAATAATCACATAATAAGGAAGCAGTCTGGAATGAAAATACTGCAGGGAATAACATTGCAGCTGGGGGTAGAAACCATTATGCAAATTATAGGAAAACACAGCAAAAGTCTCCAAGACTTCCAAAGTTCTCTAGATCCTAAAAGTATTTCAGTGCTGAAGGAGTGAATACCCTCCAGAAACTGACTTCCACTGTCTGTTTGTTGTTTGACACTCGTGATTTATATACAACTGGAACTTTTTGCATTGTTTAGCACTTTGGTTCAAGCTGTGCATGACCTGCTGTGTCATATGAGTCGGCATGAGATTTTCTTCTAGTTCTTCAGCCCATGGACCCCTAAAAAGAGAGCATTTGGTTTTGCTTCTTGACTGATGTGGACCCATGGGATGTCTTTTCCCTGATATGTGGAGAAAGATGTTTTGCATGTCCATTCCTCTGATATATACATACAATATATGTATGTTTAAAGTATGCATGATAGAGGTCAAAGACAAAAAGAGAATTCTTTACAAGAGCTTTTGCTTAGGAATTTGTTCTTTGTACACAAATACTTTCTTCCAAATTATTGCTCCCACTTCCATCTTGAGAAAACGGCCACTGAAACCTGGGGTAGTTGAATGGTTACAATACTGAAGGATCTGATTATACACCAGGTGCACAGATGGCAGCGAAGGAGCAACTGTCTCACAGCAACTCAAACCACAGGGTGACACTCTCTGCTAAAGACGATATTTATTTTGGAGCTATTGCTCAGAGGCAAAGGATCTTGAATAGAAACAAACCAATGTGCTATGTGACAAAAAACAAAACCAGGATAAAGTATTCCTTAACTCTGCAACGTGTGGAGGGAAAATATATTATGGGTACTTCCATTTGGAAGGCAGATGTGGGAACTCTCACCTAACAAATAATACCAAATTGTGTTTTGCGGTTCAGCCAGTAGTAACAGTAAAACAACTTGAAAGAAGTTGAACCCAACATGAGATGACTATTCTAGACTCTTATTAATAATAATTAATGTCAAAATATAAACTAGAAATAGGATGTATAATCATGACCTGTTGACATTTAATCTGGGGCAGAGCTTGATACCAACAATAATCCATATGCATTGAAGGTTCTGAACTGATTTCCCAAAGCTGCAGAAAGCTCTAAGCAAGACTGATGGGGAAGAAAAAGTAAAGACAACAAAGAAATAGAAATACAGGCTTTTTAAAGAGCTCATTGTCTAGCACATGCATACATAAAAATAAAGCCATGACTCTACAATCAAAACCCAGGACAATTTGGCTGGGAAGAAAGCTAATAGCATACGGAAAAATCCAGGATGGCATTAATCTTGGTAAATATTTTTTTGGTAAGGATATTAACAAAAGGGATTTTTAGCAACGTATTGACTATTTCAAGGGGACAGATTGATAAAACGTAGAAAAAGCTGACACGTTCTCTAGCTATGACAAAAGGTAATGCACAGTGACACTGCGATGATATTTTTTACACATTTATGTCATAACTGGGTGTTAAAACAATAGTGATTCAGAATAAATATTCTTAAGTCAATGGATCTCATAATCTGCACCCAAGGATATTAAAGGAATGGCCAAGAGAATGTTTGTCATACTAATGTTAATCCATAATAAATCGTGCTGTATTAAGGAAATTCTAGATGATTTGCAGAGTGCTACTGTGCAAATACTCAAAAAGCACCAAGTGATGAAATCAGATAACTATTGGCCTAGGTTTAATCCAGTGATTAAACCAATGGGATATCACATACAGTACTAACCTGAATAAAAATTAACACAAAGAAGCCTCAGTAATGCCAGTTAATCAGTTTTACTGATAATAAGATCTAATAAAATCTGACATTTTTAATGGATTACAAGTTTTGCAAAAGTTGAGAAATTGATAAATATAATTGAATTGGATGCAGTATACTTAACCTTTGAATAAGGCAGTAGATTGTAATGTGTAACAACCCAATTGAAACATGAACATTCTACAATATCAATAAAGCCCATGTTATATGAATGAAGTCCTGACGCAGTGATCAATTGCTATCACAATGTATCAGCAGGGAATCCCTGAGTAGGGATGTTTATAGTGGCAGTCCCACTGACTTCTCTCTGGCTTTGAAGTACTCAACATTTTTTTAATTATGATTTGGAAATAGTAATAAGATCCCTGCTTGTCAGATTTCAAATTAAAACTAAAACTTGCATGAAGTAAAGAGAAGATACAGAAGAAAGCAGAATTGATGCTCATCTTTTATTAAATGAGGCCAATATTAGTATCTTTTAGATAGCACAGATCTCACATCTAATTACTGGGACCCTGTAACTAGTGTCTGCACTCCAGTATCTATTGACATATTCTGTGTATTCCAGTGTATAATCCTCTTTTCTATTCTTTTCTAGTGTAAGAGGGCTGCAGGGATTCATACAGCACGTCCCCACAGGGGAGTGAAGATCAGAGATGAATGTGCATGCTGAGATTAAAACAGCTGATGCAGTTTACAGCTGGAAAGCAAGGCTGAAGTAACACATACTAGCCACCACTGGGCTAGCTTGGTGCCATCCTGCATGGCACTGAGGGAACAGAACTGATCATCTTCATTATTAAGGGAATTCTCTGTCTTGGTCACCTGTGTATCAGAAGCACATCCACAGAATCTCAGAGGTTAGGGCCATAAGCAACCGTTAGCTGACTGAGTCCAAGCTCCTGCATATTGAAAAACATGGATTGTCATAGTTCTACTACAGAATGAAGAAAACAGTCGTTGTTGATATATATATAGAAAAAGAGATGAAGGATTTCATGTCTTTAATCTGAAAGAGGGGAGATTTAGATTAGACATTAGGAAAAAATTCTTCACTCTTGTGGTGGGACACTGGCACAAGTTGCCCTGAGAAGTTGTGGATTCCCCATCCCTGGAAGTATTGAAGGCCAGGTTGGTTGGTACTTTGAGCAGCCATGACTAGTGGAAGGTGGAAGGCGGAAGGCGGGGCGGGGAGGTTGGAACTAGAGGATCTTTAAGGTCCCTTTCAACCCAAATTGATCTATGATTCTACGATATGATTCTATGATTTGCACAATTGCAATGAAAGGCCTAAAAACTCATCTGGTATTAACTACTACTACTTTTTTATCACTGTTATGCATGTCTGTATACCTATGCCAGTAATACACGAATTTCCCACTATCTAATCTCATTCTTTTTCAACACTACACATATGTTTGAATCTTTTCCCTTAGGATGCAAAATTCAATGCAATTTCAAAAGGTAAGAAAGAACTTTGCTTGAAAAGTTCATTTATTTGCTATATACTAAGTAGCTTTTGCCCCAAATAATATATTATACAGTAAATAATGTAACTATTAAAAAGTTCCTCACCTTTTTTGCTACATAATTCACCATTTTTTCAGTATATGGACTTCCTTTCTCAGTTCTTTAAGCCTAAGTCCTGTCCTCCCCCCAGTTACTCAGCTTATTTCAAAGGAAGGACTTAATGTTTATAATTCTCATATTTTAGGATTTATTTTTGCAGGGACTTTTAAATAGAAGAATTACGAACAGTAGATAATTCAATTTGCAAAAGCATGGTAAATTGATAGTTCAGTAAACAAGGTGAATAAAACTTAGAACAGAGAGTCAAAACACCCAAGAGAAATTATAATATACCAATGAATACAGTAAGAATCATTCAGCAATATCTGTAGTCATGACACTGAGTGGTTAGTGTATTTGGATCTCGGTAATTTCTTTTAGGAAAGTCAGTAGACAGCAGACACCAAATTACTAAATTATCCCATTACACTTTTATTTAGAAATGTACAATTAATGCAGACAGACTTTGAATAGACTGAGTTTTAACAGCAAAGTAGTGCAATTCAAGCTCAGGCACCAGCTAACAGCTAAGATATTTTTCACCATCTGCTCTTGGAAAATCCAGATTCTAATTCCCAATACAGCCCCCATACATTTTCTCCTAGAGTATTCATCTTCCATCCTAAAAGATTCCTAACCTAGTAATACTTCTGAACCCAAAATCCTGTGTAAATTCATGTCCCTCCTTGAAAGCAATGGCAAAGCTCACTAAGACTTCAATAAGCCCAGTAAATTGCCCTTTAAATTGTAGAAGTCTGAAGCTGGCCATCTGGTTCCAGATGGTCTGAAACTAGTCTTTCAGGACTGATTCTCCAGCGCTATCTGAGAGAGCAGATTCCATTCCTGCTGGGACTGGAGCCATCAAGTCTAGGGGCACTTCACTGACACAAACCGGAAGCCACTTTAAACATTGAACAGTATTCAGTCAGGACTCCTTCACCTTCCTTTCACCAAATTGTTCATGTTTCGTTTACCAGCAATTACACACCTCCTCCCCCGCTTCAAAACAGTGGTGTCCTAATTTGTATGCCATAGAACACATGCAAATAGCATGACTGGGGATCACCTAGAAAATCATTAATTCTGGTTTTATGTTTCTCTACATCATTATCATTATATATTCTAAATTATACCCTGTTAGTACTTTGCTACCATAATATAAAAAATTAACTTGTTTTGATGTTTTTCAAACCAGTTTACAATTGGGAGGATCTGTCTGTAACTCATATTAGTCCAGCAAAATTGTTTGTTTGTGTAAGTATGAGTAGATGTAACCAAACTATACTGTTGGTCCTATATACCTCAGTCACTCTGAGTCGCTATACATTTCTTCACTGGGCAATTATGCACCTGATCTTTGCAAGTATAAATCTATTATTTATAAACCATTTAATTCTTTTATATAATATGATTTTGTGGTCATGATTTGCCAAAATTTCTTTGAAAAAAGTCCGTGTGTATATATACCAATGTATTTTTAATGTGAAACTGAACGAAAGCAAAAGTCCTGGTTTGGTTTTTTTTTCCCAGAAAAAGTACTGCTATTATCCAACCTCTAATTCTAACCACATAGCCCCATCAATTCTGCAAAGACCTCTTGGTATTCATTCTATGGAATTAAAAAGAAATGACATGCATACCACTGATGGTACTTTAATGAAAATAAGAGCATTGTGGAGGTATTGGAATGAAGAAAAGCAAATGATGTAACAAAATATTCATGAAAAAGAAAGAAGAAGAGTTATGAAATTTACTCTTGCATAAGTTTGACTTCTATTCCCAAGAAATGACATGGAGTTAAAAAATTGTAAAACTATTTCAGGGTAATAGTAGAGCTGACTGAATAACAAGAAAATTATTTCACAGAAAAATAATTTCAACATTGTTTCTATTCCACAATGTGCTGAAACACAGAGCCATTTCCTGTTAAAAATAAAAATGAATTTTCATGTTTTAAAATCAATAGAAGAATTAACACTCAAACCTCAGCTGAAGCTAAGCAAATTCAAACTAGAGAAAGGGTACCTATTTTTGCAGTGAACACAATTAACCCCAGAGCAATTTACTAGGGTTTGTACTAGATTTTCTATTATTAGAAATGTTTAAACCAAGACTAGAATGAGGTTTTGTTTTTTAATGTGTGTTTTTTTTCCCCTGAAAGTTAATCTATCATTCAAACAGAGCCGCGGGATTCAAGGTAAGTTTCAAACAGGGGTTCAGACTAGACAATGACCATTTGTAGACCCAAAAGCCTTTAAAATTCATTAGCTAAACACTACAGATGAACAGTTAATGTCATAAAAAAGAAATACCTTGTGCATTTATTTTTGTTAAGAATTATACCAAATGTGATCATGAAGTACAGCTTTGAAAACTTTTCTTAAACTGATTTATGAATACTAAAATTTGGACATGCACATAAAATCTTGTTAAGATAGTTGAATATCCCAAGGGATCGGTGAGAAGATAGGAGTTTCACTCTAAGTCAGTTTGAGTAACATCATTATTTCGCATATTCTGTTACCTATAACGCTTTCAAAGCACTTTGGAGAGGTACAAAATCATTATTTCCACTTCTTATAGTTGGATGAAGTCCAGAAAAATAACTTCTCTAAGGTTATATAGCTTGTCAGAAATAAAATTATATTCCTCATACCAAAATTGCTTCTCCAGCCACTAAACAATGCAAGCACTGCAGCCCTCTTGCTGTACAGGTGGCACAGTAATGAAGGAAAACTTAATTTTTAGAACCATATACCTAGGACTCCTTTTACTCTCACACACAGACAGCCCAGTGAGTATTTTCCCAGGCCAAATCTTTCTTTTGCAGCATTTACCAGCCTAGATAAGTGTTTTACCCATTCACCGTCTTTCATGCGAGCTACAAGGGAGGACAGATGAAGAGAAAATAATGACACCACTGCCAGTCAGATCACCTGAATCACCCAGGATGTTTGTTACTTCAAATTTCTGCTGTGTTGTAATCTCCTTGGAGCCAAACTGAGTCTTATTCTGCTCTTCATACTGCAGTAATGCTCTTTTGACACTTAATAAATGAATAATGATTTTCAGCAGTATTCAGGAAAAAAGAAAACCCAACACATTTCAAGGCACTATTTGACAAGTGTAACCATTCGCTACAACACTTATCAGACAGTATTTAGAGTCAGTGTTACAAGTGAATAACAAAGTTTCCTTACTGCAAAGTTTTAACGAACATTTACTCTCTGAATCGTTATAAATCAGTAAATAGGCATAAACAATCTTTCCCCTGAAAGATCTCATTGTGCAAGATATTTTATAGTCTTAAATATGTTAATTCAATAGAGTAATGTTAGAGTTTATATACAGCCATCTCCCCTCACGTGCACATAAATCTCTTCTCATGAATGTGAAGGTCAGGCTACAGTCAGGCAGATCACACTCTTTGAGAGTGATCTTGGCAGCGCAGATGCAAACTAAACCACCTGAACTAAAGCAGTCCTCTTAAAGCCTTCTCATAATCCTTCATTTGTACCAAAAAAAAAACCCAGATCATATCTCCCACAAGTCTGCAGGAAAGCATCAGTGAATATCTCAGCTTACCACAGCCCTGGTATCCAGGCAGTACGATCTCAGAAGTCCTAGTGCTTTTATTAGGAGCAATTCTTATCGCAGAAGCAGCAGGTAAACACACTGAAGTCCTGTCTTGCGGAGTAGCTGCTCATGACCAAGCCCCAGCTTATAGCCTGAGACAGCTCCATAGTTAAAAAAGAGCCCAATGCAAAAAGCAAGAAAGTAGCACTAATATTAGCTCTGGTTAAGGCTAAACTAGGTAGTGTATAATCATTTACATAATTCAAGTGAATTAAAAAACCTTCTCAACACAAGGTAAGTGATGTACTAGTATAAAACAATTATAATGGAATTTCAGAAGCATTGAGTTATATGGAAAGTAAGTATCTATACCTGCTCAGAAATACTGTGGATTGTCATAAAAATGCAATGTTTACTAAGTTTACACTCAATATTGAGTAGTTTACGCTTTCAGTGAAGACAATCCTATTTTTACAGAAAGATGCAACACACCCATTGCACATTTCAAGCTCAGCTTGTTTTCCTAGACGTGTGCCATAGGAGCATTTGCAAAAATGAAAACAGAGATTTACCAGTTCCCTTACCCTAACTATTCAGTGTCAAAAGGCAATAACACAGCAACTATCCTCTCCTTTACAAGAAGTCAATTCTGTTGTCACATGTAAGAATGCTAACCTCAAGATCATAGAATCATGGAATCATAGAATAGTTAGGGTTGGAAAGGACCTTAAGATCATCAAGTTCCAACCCCCCTCCC
>JANHGB010015677.1:0-25882 GCA_026283785.1 Coracopsis vasa | reverse complement strand
CCCCCCTGCCATGGGCAGGGACACCTCACACTAAACCATGTCACCCAAGACTCCATCCAACCTGGCCTTGAACACTGTCAGGGATGGAGCATTTATCCTTTTTCCTACCTGGCTGTCAGGACATATCATATGTGACACCACAATTTCTGTTGATGTATCACAGTTTGTTAATCAGGTGAATAAGAAGCAGTATGAGAGAAGGAAAACATGCTGGAATGATCAATATAATCAATTCTATGTTTTATGCCTGTTGTCAGATGCTTGTGCTCAAAAGCAGCTGTGGGGAGGGACCCAGTATCCACACAGTAGGTGAATCAGTTATTTGCACTACTGTTATCTACCTGGCAAATTGATGATAGTTAGCATTCTAATTAATGTCAGTAAGGTATGGCATCATTTTGCAGGCTGAACTGAACAAATACCTGATAGATCTTAGGAAGGATCCAGTTTTGTGCCAGATCTCCACATTTCATCTCCCCTCAGTGCTGCTGGGGCTGGTTCTTGGGAAGATAACTAACCACAGATGGAACCAGATGAAACAGCACTGCTGAACAGCACAGGCAGCACCAACAACTAGAAATTGGTGCTGAACATGTTTGCCTGTGTTTCCAGGAGGTTCCTCCCCAGGAGATGGAAACAGCTACTTCCTTCAGAAGTTTGATTCTGCTCTGCTCAAGCCCTAAATTTGCCCTATCCATTGCCATAGTTTTGCACTCAGTTTCCATTGATTCTTTCTATTCACAGTCCATACAAATAACTACATACATATTTATTCACCCACAGCAGCCCATTTTGTTGAAGCTGCCTACTTGTGAGATTGTCATTCTCCCACAGTTTAAACTCTGTGGTTTTTACAGCAGATCTATTTATTCCAAGGTATCTTCCAGTCAATCTTTATTTCCACTGCTTTAGTATTTTTCAAAACATTTGTTTTAGTTTGCAGTAAAGTTTGGAATGTGAAAAAGAATCAAAAGAAGCCAATACAGTTTCCAGCAACACATAAAGAGCCATCATCTATTACTGGTACTCTTTACATGACTATGATTCTCATGAGAAGCCACCCGAAATACTGTATTTATTTTGACATGAGATGAAAGTAAGAAACAGAAATGAATTTGATAGGCTGGGTGATGGGAGCTTGGAGAATCTGATGAGAAAAAGAAGCACTATACCCCACATCTCAGATACGTGTTTTCGCAGTTTGCATAACAAACCAGCCTGCAGATGATTTTAGTAGCCTTTGAGCAATGGTGTGAGTATATGCGGCTAACACAAGGATCGCCTTTGCTCACATTAAGTTTATATCACAAATACTCCAATTAAAAAAATTAGGAAAAGGATGGTTAGGCTTAAATACAGATAAATCCAATTCTGTGTACACACAGCCATGAACAACTAGTGCATGGTGTGGCAGCGGACACACTGCTCTGAAAGCCAGATGCTGTGCTATTGTCCAGTTCCTGGTTTTACAAGGATTTAAGCACTGAAAGTAGAACAACAGATCTATGCTCAAATTTACCCTCCTGAAAGTCACCATTCAGGATTCCCCCTAACTCTTAATGCACCCACAGCTCAGTGTTTATAACTTTTAGGTTCCCTAGAGAGCTGGTCCCCTCCTCTGTCCATGCCCAAGATGAGCATCATGTAGCCCATTTAGTGCCCAAAACCTCATAGAACCAAACTCATGTCTAAGAACTGTAACTGTCTTCTCCCAAACAAACCAACTGCACCAACCAGCTTGCAACCTTGTCACTAGCTGTGACTTTCCATTTTGTTAAACTTTCTTTATTTATTTATAACATTATTTATATGTATTTGATATAATTATATTTATATATTATAATTATAATGTGATTATAATTATAATATATAATATATAAAATATATATTATTATATATCTAGATAAAATATAAAATAAAATATATAACTATATAAAATAAATATATTAATAATAATTATTAATTAATTAAAATAATTATTATCTAATTATATAATATAATAATATGTAATATATATTTATTTATATATTTACTTTCTTTACCAGCAAAGCCAATGTCCAAAGCTTCACAAGCAGGCCATACTGAAGAAGAAGTGCAACTAGAAAAAGTCATCCAGCTTCTTGCAATCATCCAGCTAAAAAAAGAAGAAAACCCCTGCCAAAATATACGCTGCACGAAGACCTGTCTTCAAGATGAGATCTGGTCTTTGCAGGCCAACCACTCCATTTCTACATCTGACTCCTGGGTCATGTAGTACATCTACCAGGCTGCTCAGCACTTCCTTTGTCAAAGTGACTGTGAAAGCTGAGTTCACAGGTCTGCAATCCCTTCAACACTAATCACTAATAGAGATTAATTATCAGAGTAGTGTGATAGCAGGCATGGAGCTTTATCATTTCCAAGTGGTTACAATTACAGTCTCACCATCAGCAGCTGCTTTGGCATGAGTCATGTAGGAAACACCATGATATAAGTGGACAGCCTGCTGAAGCAAGTATCCCTGAGTAAAAAATACTGCTGGACTCTTCTTCTTCCAGGAAACCTGCACCAGCAACAGCTATAAATCTGGCAAACTTCCTAATGGGTTATGCTACCAACAGGAAGAGCTAAGGGGTGGAAAAAGCCAATAAAGCCACGTGGCAGAATGATGTGTTGCAGATGTGGGATTCCACAGTACACTTTTTCCTCATCAAAGTGGTTCGGCATCAGGAGCCTCAGAAAGACAATGGGGGCTTCTGGCACTGGTGAAGCAAGTCTCCTTTTTGCAGATCTATATTAAACTGCTCTATAGTGACACAGTGCCTCTGTATAGTGAGTGTCTCTTATGGGGAAAGCGTTCACAAGTGTAGTGGAAAAAAGCTGGGTTTTAGAGCAAAATTGAGGGGGACCAAAGAGAAGTGAAATAACTCCAGGAATTCTCCTTGTGAAGCTGGACAGCATGGGTAAAAAAGGCTGTGGCTCTCTTCAAGACTGGAGTCTCCATGCCAGGGTGAGCATCAACAGGCTGGAGAGAGCTCAGTAAAGACCAGTCTCAGTGGCGGTGCCTGGGAGGATTGTTGTGTAGAGGGTTGCCACAGAAGTCAGTTTGGCCTGATGAGACTCCCTGGTAAGGTCAGGAGGCAGAACTGGTGGTGAATTGAGAGCAAGGAAGGTTAAAGAAAACCCTGCCATTTGGAGAGGTGTAGGGGCACTTGTCATGGAAACAATAAAGGAGCTTGGGCCAACGCAGCAGAACGTGAGAGCAAAGTTTCCCAGGAAAAGCATTTAGCTAGAATTGAAGAGGGACAAGGGATTATGAATGGATTATGGTCACAGCATTGCCTACACTAGGTATGACCAGAACAGACTGAGACAATTTCATCCCTCAAACAGACAGATCACCACGCCTGCCAGAGACTGGAGAGGAGGCTGCAGGGTTCCGGTCAATACTGAACAGATAAGATGCTGTGTTTGGGACTGATGGATGGCTGCAAGGCAGCTTCTGCTGTTGTAGCAGGCCACACACAGATATCTGATCCACAGAAAGTAATCTCCAGAGACGCAAACCATGGACAGTATGGGCATTGCTACATTACTAGATCACAATACCAATGAAAATACACCTTGTGGTGGAATCACCATCCTTGGGAGTGTTCAAAAAACATGTAGATGAGGCCCTCAGTGCCATGGGTTAGTGGTGGCCTTGGCAGTGCTGGGGTAATGTTTGGACTTGATCTGAAAGGTCTTTTCCATCCTAGTTGATTCTATGATTCTTCTTCAACTGACAAAAAACTGTTTATAAGAAATATTCAGTGAAGAACCCTAAATACAAAAGGGTTTATGGCCAGTTGTGAGTTACAGAAAGCATTGAATTCTTTTAAATTCTTTAATACAACCTGGATGAGAACAAGTTTGGAAAGCACAGTTATTTATTAACTAACACTATCGGAAATGCATTTCTATTGAACATGTAACTTTTTCTGTGTACTTAATACCCCAAAGTTCAAATAGGTTAAAGTAAATGTTCATATTATGGCTCAAATGGAAGGAATTAACTGATGATATGACTTGGACATTATAATATTAGTGACTTGGATGCTATAAATGTTAGTTGTTTTGGTGGTGGACTTGATGATCTTGAAAGTCTTTTCCAACCTGGTAGATTCTGTGATTCTGAGATTTGGAGTGTTCACCACACATACACACTGAGGCGTTATTGACCATTCAGACCTCTCTATTAATAGATTTCATTTGTTCAGTGTTAATGGCATCTTGATGCACCATGCTGTTATACAAATTGAAAGCACTGGAAGGCAACTTCTCCATCAGAGGGCTGCTTGGATGCAGGCAGATAAACAATCTTACAATAGCAAACAGCAGTCATCTTCAATGACAGCCATTCTAAGTAACTGATCCTCATATGTGCTTAGTCAATAGACTGGGGAAAATATATTATAGCTCCTCAATATTGAAAAAGAAAATATTAATCCACTTTGATTAACAATAAAGGATTTTCCTTAATTCTTGGTAACTGCTAAATAATTTCCAACCATTTTTGCCTTGATTTCAATTCCTGGTGTATGGAAAAAAAAATCAATTCCAGCTTAAGGCTTATTAAAGTATTATTCTATCTGATGTGATTAGACTGAAATGCAGAAGGTTGTGTTTAATGGTCTTGCCCTAGTAATGTCACCAGTTAATTAGAATCCCTTGTGATATTATAGCTGTGCTATCCTTCATTCCCACCAGGAAACACCTCTACAGCAGGCTCCGATAAGCAATTCACCTATTTGTGATGTGTTTCTCACACATCAAACTGCTGCCTGACTCTACTCATTCACGTATATTGTCCCATAAATCTCAGTTTCTCCCCAAAGATGTATTTTATACTTAACAGTGCCACTTAGAAGCATATGGTAAGAAATGTGAGTTTTCAGTTTAATGGTCTTTGCTCTTTATGGGGCACAGAACACAGAAGAAGGGTGAGGTGTTACCAACACGGAAAATGTACTCTTAGCAATCCTGAACTATCTATTTTTGAGGCTAACAGGAGGTAGCTTGTGGCCTCTGGGTACAATCAGCAGAAGGCAGGGACTGTGCAGAAGGTAGGGAAGGGGTTGCAGAGCCCTGCAGGGTGGTCTCCAACTCACTGCTCAGTGGTTGCTGTTGGGTTCCATTCTGTTCCCCATGCAGGCCACTACTAGAGTAATCCTAATGGATTTTCCACTCCAGCTGACTGTATCTGCACCTGTGCACTTATCAGCTCCCACCATGAGAGGCTCTGAGCTCATATACTGTCACTCATGTTCTCTCACATCCCTTTTGAGAGGGGGGTGGTTCTGTTCTTCCTGCTGTAAGACAGGAAGGCTGGCAAGGGGGTGAACAATACCAGATTTTGGCAGTAACTAAATATTTTCTGTGGGGTTTTATAGGGTCCTGAAAAGCAGCTTGCTCAGAGTTAGTTGGACTGCTTTTACTAGGGTCTTCTAGGTTATTTTGCCAAGGACCATTCAGCTGGAAGCTGTTTCCTTGCTTTGCAGGAGAACCAGGGTCACACATATACCTCAGACCGGTACCTACTACCATGTGCCTCAACTGAAATGCCAGACTTTCCGCACAAGGTAGAGATAAAGTTCAGCACTTCAAGACAGAATGCAGAGAAACCAGTGCACAGGGACTTCAGTAAGTAATGCTGAAGAGGAAGACCTAAGCCTTGGTCCACCTCTATTATGTCATGCTTTGCTCCTGGCTTCTCCTTCCCCTCAGGTTTCTTTTGTGACTTCCTACACTTTTTCCTCCTACTTGTTAGCTGTAACACCCTTGTCCTCTCCTCACAGTGTGCTACGTAGTGCTCAGCTCAGTAAATATGTTTTGAGACATCCTTCACCAACCCATGAAGAAATGGCCAGCTTGAAAGCTGCTAAGACTTTGATGCCTGGATGACTGCAACATCACCAGTGACACGGTCAAGCCCGTGGTCACTGAAAGTCATTTCTTGAGAGAAAGTTACACCTCATCAGGTGTAGGTGATGACCCAACATAGATAGTCCAACCACACCAGCCTAAATGAAGATCAGTGCTCATGCTGGCCTGATTTTACAGCATCAATGATAGGATGCCTTTTCCCCAGTTGACACCACAAAAGAAAGGCAAAGGCTAAGGTTGCTCATGCTATAGAGAAAACATCTCACCATTCAGTGAGCTGGAACATGAGGTTGAAAACCAAGTTGCTTCTTTGGGTCCTATCCCTTGTCTGAGCTCAAAAAGAAACTGCTATCAAAACAGCACTAAGAGTAGCATTTAAACAAAGAGGCCTGAGTCTGTTCGCATACGAGGGTTTCTCTGGGTTCGGTGGAATTACACATCACATAGTCAAAGGGACTAAGATGTGAATCAGTCGTATGATTTGGGACTGAAATAAGGTTTTACTTAAGTCCTCTTCCTGCTGCTGAACACTACAGTCAAGTTCATCTCAACTTCCTATGAGTTTCTCATAAGAAATGTTAAGCTGGTTAAACTTTGATAAAATCAACATCTAAATAACAGCCTCCTCTGAAGTAAGGAGACTTATGCTGTTGCATGGAGCTGAAATAAGATTGACATTTGGAGGACGTGAAATCTTTTGGGAAGCCCTAAAATATCCCCTAAGTAGGTCAGCTTCGTGACCTGGATCTGTACTTTTAATACAGGAGTAGCCTATATTTCCTCAAACTGTTTGCTGAGGAACAACTGTTTTTTGGGCTATAGATTTATTTTTAGTAGTTAAATGTGACCTTTGTAAAAGATCCTATAATAAGAACAACAATGAAGCTGGCCAGGGGTGAGTCATAACACATGCTTTGATTTAGAGATGATGAGCAATATAGCATTTAACCCCTGGTCATTTCTGGAAGAAACTATCTTAGATGCAATTTTCACTTTAGGAATTAAGTCAATACTTCCAAAAAGGAGGAATTTCTTGGCAGCACCAAATACTCCTTGTGTTATAAGGTAGCTAAATAAACATCACTGGAAAACATTTCTTTAGGAATCCAAAATAAAAGTAAAAACCTGGGCAAGGCCAGAGGTTCCCCACTGCTGTGCCAAGTCTAGCTCAGATATCAGCAGCCACCATTTAGGAGTTCTTCAAATGAATCCCGTATTAAGCTCCCTTATTTCTCAACTTTCCCCTTTCTAAAATGAAGTATATTTCTAAAATCTCAGTATAGAAAGGGTTCTTCTTTCCTCCTCCTTTGGGGTACTTCTTACCCTGAACTAAAAAACCTGGCTGAAAACTCCAGTTCACACAACCCAGCTATTGTAGCAACACAGCCTACACTGGAAAGAGAAAGCTCTTATCCTTGTCCTACCACATCAATAATATACTCACCCAGCCTTCTCTGGGAGTAAATCTGAGTTACCACATGCATCACTGTGGTGATCTAAATTCATATGGGGTTCATGGAAAATGAATATATGTTTGAATGTTCTTCAGGCAAGGAATGAAATGAATCATAATGTGTTAAGTAAAAGATACGCCTAATGATAAATGGAATGGCTTCCCAAAGGACATGGTGAAGTCTTCTTTCCCTTCAGGCCTTTAATAAAGATCTGACTGTTATTAAACCAAATGCTCAGCTAGCAGAGGTAAGAAAGCTGCATAGATCACTGGGTGAAGCATCTGTCTTGGTCATTCAGGTCAGCCTAGATCTCGATACTGGTCACCAGTGGTTCCAACCTTCTGCTGCACACAGTGCTCTGAGAAAAACACCTTCATCATCATCTTCTTCACCACCACCTTCATCACCATCACTTCCATGACTATCATGGAAGACACAGCTATCACTTTTCTTCCAGAGAAGAAGGATGGCAGAGGTTATCCCTTTGATAACATACAATTATACATGTTGAAATAGAATGAAATCCACCAGAACTAGTTATTTCTTTGAATGACATCTAGTGTGCTGACACCAAATCTGGTAAATTTGTGACAGATCACATGGCAAGTCATCTCTAAGTGCTGGGCCACTGTAGCAGCTCTGTTTTCAGTGCTATAGAATCATAGAATAATTAGGGTTGGAAAGGACCTTATCCAAGGACCCTGTCATTCTCCCTTACTTTCTCAGCTTTTCTGCTAGATCCAAGACTTTGCCTCTCTTCTCCAGTCTTTTCTTCAACACCTGGCTAATGGCTGCTAGAAGAATGATGCATTTTAGGTAACAAGAACACAAAAATAATAGCACCTTCAATGTTTCCTTCAGTACAAGGTCGAAACATGCTCAGAGATGTGGGTGCCACACAGCATGTGAAGGTCAAACAGCACTGCATCAGAAGTTGAGCTCTTCTCAGATGTGAGCAGAAGGGTAGTCTATGTGTACAAGCTGCTAAGGTGTTTCCTGAGACACCAGAACTTCACTGTGAGTTATGAGGTGCTTTTGTCAGTCTCAGATTCCTTCGCTCTGGTTAGTCAAGTTAATGGAATTGTTGATCCAGGCCTTGGAATCATCCCACATCATTTGGGTATCAGCTAAAGGCACAGGCACTTCCTTAAGCAGCCCGTGTTACGGTGGGAACACCAGTTCTCTATGCAGTCAATGAAGGACGAGACTTGTCTCTGAAGGATAATTCAGTTTTGGGTGTGATAAATCTCACTCAAGTGATATAAGACAAGGGTTTCATAAAGAAGCATCAGATGGGAGCAAGTCCTCTAGTGCCTCTGGCTACGTCTTCAGAATTGGTCCAGAATACTTTTAGCCTCGCAGTGTTTCAGCATGACTCCTCTTTGTCCTCTTCTTCATAATGACTTTTAAATGGTCTATCAATTATCTGGAAAATTTCGCCCTTCCAAGCTTTGAGTTGCAGGCAAAAGGCTGATGTACTGATGTTTGTTAATAGAATACGTTAGAAAAGTAAACCAGTCTGTTAAAGGGATATTAAATGTGAGAATGGTTTCCCTCACATTTTTAATGAACAGAAAATTCTGAGTCTCTTTAAATGTCAATAACATTATGCAACCATCTGCATAGCTGACTTAAAAAATCAATTTCTATGTGAATTTGATATAAATCCATCTCCAGTTAACACAATCAAGATGTGTGCTGGCATCCTGGTTCCCTTTTTGATTTATCTATGGGAAAACCGACAAAGTACGACCTGAAAGGGGTGATAAGGTATTTCTTCTTTCCCTTCCCTACCATTCTGCTTTAAGATTTGCCCTCAGACTTCTTTTATCTTCAAAGTGTTCTAGAAATCCAGTGCAATGTCAGAATACAGACTAGGTTCCAGGTAAACAAATACAGCCAAAAGTCTGACTTTCACTCTTTCTGGCTAGGATGCAATTCTTGTAGTCATGTTGGCAAGCCCTAACTAGAACACTCCTGCTGATTCCAATGGCAGTGAGCACTTGTGGAATCTCGGTATGAATTGTACAACTGAAACTTTATAATAGCACAGGGGAATACCCATTATGTACAATATTATGGTATATAATGTGCATAATGGATATAGGGTACACAATGGATATCCATTGTGTACAATATTATGGATATTTGTGTACGCAATTATGCTTTTTTATTGTATCTATATGCCTGAATGTGAAAAGATTTGCTCCAACAAACACCTTTTCCTAAGGTAGACTGTAATAGGTACCATAATCTGAAGCTGCAACTTCAGGCCCCTCCTTAATATGTAAGTTTTATCCTTAGGTATACTTCCATGTCTTTATACATTCAGAAAACATGGAATAACACATCAGCTTTGAGTCAAGCCCAATGTTAGGTGTGGTCTACATCATCAGAAACTGTGTTTCCCCTATTATGCTTCTTGTTCCTGGCTCTTCCTAAACCAGTTCTTTGGAAGAAAATTGTGCATGCATTGACATGTCTGTTGAACACAGATGTGTGGGTTTCATCCCACTGTTTCATCCAACTAAAAGTTAGGCGTCTAAAGGCAGTTTTCTGGGTTCCTCCCACCATACATGGAGAAACAAAAGCATCCCCAGAGAATGGAAAGCCTTAAGGTGTGATATATCACCTTCTGGAGGTGCCCATCTCCTTATCATAGCAGAAGTCAGGAGATGGCTGAAGTCTTGGATTCTGTATATTGGCAGGATCCTTGGCTTGTGCAGATGGCCAAAGCCCCCTGAATCTAAGCCAGTATTCCTTTACATAGGTGGGAAGTTCTCTCATTTCTTAGCTCATTAATAAATTCTGTGACCTCTGGGCAGGTGACTTGAAGTCAGTATGGACGTTTATTCCATACAGTGGAAGAGCCATAAAGGAGTCAAGACAGTTTCTAAAGATCTAAAGGCAGTGGACTGCTGTGTTACTGGGACTCATAACACAAAACTGTGTGTGGAAATTAAGAGACAAATTATGTCTCCCTGCTGAATCTCCGTGAGGAACAGATTTTATGGACTGATCGCCATTTGAATTACTTTGAATTCAAGAGTTTCAGGTAAATGGGATCTATTTATTTAAGTACATTATAAATTTGGGAGAATGAGTCCAGATTAAAGGGGTATATAAATACAGCTGTAGTAGTAAATAGCTCTAATAATGCCCCAATAGCAATATCTTTTTTTAATGTATTTCACAAACTCAAGGTTAACTGCTTCAGAAGCTCTTTGAATGGACAATTTCCCCTGGATTTAACATTGTGGCTGCCTCATAACTGTATTGATAGCTATCACAATGACTTATTAGTCTTGAAAGTGGTGAGCAATTCTGGCAGTAAACAGCAAATCTCACAATGATCTTCTGACTATTATCTTGCTGAGATAGTCTGAAAAGTTCCCTTGAAAACTAATGCTCAATTCCAAACCCACACCATTCATGATGGGAAACGTGACTTTCAGCTGGTTGGACTCAGCCTCTGGAGCTGCTGATAGGAAGGAAACCTAATTAATGGGAAGTTAAAAGAGAATGATAACAGCTGAAGTGGGATCAGTAGAGTGAGCTTTCACCCTTATGTCCCTGTGGTCATTCTAGATAAATAATCTATTATTGGAGCAAAAGACATGATACAGCCATTCCAAATATTTCATTTGAATGATACGATTTGGAGTCTACTAGAAAGAAACATCTGATAGAACAGCTGCCAGATGTGGAAATGACTGCCCAGTGACATTCAGCACCCCAAAAACTCCAAGTATCCAGGACTTTCTCAGCTTCCAAATGACAAGGTGTTTTCTTCTGCAGAGGTGACTAGGAATCTTCTAATTAAAATGAGAAGAGGAGGAATAAAAACCTTATGGAGTGGTAAATCTTGGAGCTACAGATCTAACAGCTGGTACACTTGGGAGACATCAGGCAATGAATTTTCATTCCCCAATGTCCTATGATGTTCAGCACCAGATCAGATGCTTTGGGGACATGAGGCATCATCTTGCCAGTTATAGTCTTTGAAAGAGGCCTACAGTTACTGAGATAATTTTAACTCCCTTCCACCCAGGATGGAAGGGCTGATCACCGTACTACACACTAAAAGACCTTAAAAACCCACCAGACCTTCAAAACCAAGGTCTGTAGTTCTTGAGCACCTTGATACTAGAATTCTCTCACAGAAGAACAGAGATGTTTGCCCATCTCCCACATTTGTCTGAAGCATGTTTACCATACCAAAACATTGTGAGCTCCCTTAGCAATCTGGTAATTGGCTTTCTCAACTGGCAGTGCTGTCATCAGCTCCATCATGCAAATCTCATGAAAATGCAAAGGAAGTAATCAAATCACTACAGAATTACATCCACTTGCTAGAACCCAAATACTTGCCCAAAAGGACAGAGACATCACTCTGTATAGTAAATATCTGAGGGAACACACACAGTGTGTACAGCACTGTATAAACTTAGAGCACTCTATGAAAATAATACTAATAACGTTTCTTTGCCTGCATTATGTCTCAGCTATTATACAGACTAATGAGGATTTCCAGTTGTATAAATGTAACGTGTTCTCTACTAAGAATACTATTTGTAGATTCTTTAATAAATCAGTGTTTTATGCAAGCAAACCCCTTAAAGCTGATGTTACAAAAAAAGTGCGTTATCATCCCCAGCAGCTCCCAAAACCCTGCAATGCAGGCGTTTATTATTTCTGTAAAAGAAAAGAAGGAAATCAATAGAGATTCCTTGTGTGTAATCCTCAGCAAGATTAGCACTTTGTCAACCTCTGTTATAATCTCCTGGAGAGCAGAAAGAAGAAGGGTGAAGGAGTGTGTGTGTGGAGAAATAGAAAAGAAGTCACAGGGAAGCCAAGAAGTGGGAATTTGTTGGGGGTGTTCACTAGGCTTCTGCTAAAGAATATTTAAAAGGCAACTCTGGTCTTCTTAGCTTGGTGCTTAGAAATGATGGCGATGCTTCTCCCAGCTGTGGAAATCTTAACGCATGTAACTGGAAGAGAAACGTTCCAGAATTACCAGCAGTTAAACTTCCTGTCTAAAAGGTGATTTAAAGGCTAAATCTCAGTCTACGCTCTGCAGTGCTGAGTGTGGCAGAGCCTGGGTTCTGGGTGTCTTACCCTGTGTGAGGGTACTGGAGGTAACATCTCAGAACTCTGCCACAGGGAAAAACAGGAGCAACGCTGCAAGCTCTGAATAATGGATCAGGGGCTGCAAGGGAAGGATGGGGAGGGACGGTAATGGATAAAGCTGTGTGTATGCAGGACAGAATATGTTATGTCATATTGTGTCTATTATTTCCCATAGCACTGCAATCACCCATTAATTAAATTCATAGATGAGCTGCATGGAAGGGTAATCCAAACATGAGAAAGGAGGAGAAATAATATTACAGGATCAAGAGATGCCAGAAAATCAGCAGAGAAGGTTGGAATCGCAACACACAATTCATTGGGAATAATCACACGTTTCAGCTCAAGCCAGAATTAAAGTATACTGCAAAACCATGGCAGGACAGAAGAGTGGGTAGCAATGCTCTGCATAAAGAGCAGAATCACTGCACAGAGTGAGGTACAGCATACATGCAAGGCAGATCGACCGCTCTAACCTGGTTACGTCTTGTACTAGCACATCCCTCTTAGCTTCCCACTTGCAGGTGCCCAAAAAGACAACTTTGCTGCCAGAGAAGTTCCCTTTTCCAGACAGTTAATTCCTAGAAAGCATAGGAAGTGCAACAGCAGCCTACCAAGCTGGAGTTTGAACAAACAGTTCAGCAGCTGCTTCCTATTTAGCCAACTGAGATCCTACTATGTTGAGAAGTGTCACTGCCATTTAGTCCTGTCTTCCTGATGAAACCATCCTTGGCTCTTACTTTACCTGACAGCAAAGAGTGGAATTTTAATAAAATGACTGATATTGATGCATAATTCATGGAGAAAAATGGAATTGAACCTTTGAATTTTCCTTGTAGTCCCTCTCATGTGAGCTTCCTTCCACTTACAGCTATAGAAATGGCTTTCCAATGAAACCAAGAGATCTCTTCTGTGAAAAAGAACTGTACGTTTTTAGCAACTTCCAGATCTCTGAAGTTGGAGAAGGAATTATGCTTTTCATGCAGTTCCCATTTCATCTGGAACATGTAAGGGTCAATGAAAATCAGTCAGAGTAAACTGAAGATACTTCATGAAGAATTGGCATCCTTGAGATCTTCACAAGTTACCATTAGTTACAGTTAGCAGGTGACACGTACTTCCAGGTAATCATATATCCAAGACAAAAGCTTCATTCTACATACAGCATTAAGCTACTATGGGGCTTGCAGCTGATTAATAGTATTTAATAAACATTAATTTTATTGCTATATGGAACTCATTTGTTCCATAGAATAATGGTATAATGGAAAAAAATGTGTATAATAGTTTTGCTTCCAATGTCTCTGCTATAAAGATGGAGCTCAGGGCTTAATATGCTATAAGAACTGCTGAAGCAACAGAAAATAGGCTTCATTTGAGATCTGAATTGTCAAGTAGGGAAGCTTCTTTCTCTTCACTGACTGTACAGAGGAATAAGCTTCTGACTACCAGACAGCCTAATGTACGAGTGAAACCTCTTGTAATTTTTGCTCCAGATCCATGGAATTCCCCAGACCAACAAACCTTATTTATTAATCTCCTGACACTGGGATTCTGGACTCTGTACATAAAACTAGCAATAAAGTCTTCTAAAATCTCATTAAAAGATTATCCTCCCATCACAAGCAGCTGGGAGTTTGCTGAGCTCCCAGTATGAGAAGGTAGAGTAAAACCTGGGCAAAATTCTCCTCTCAGCACATTCCTTCAATAAATACTGTACCTCTAGGATGAGACTCAGAAGGGATACATATCACCAGATATTAGCTATCTAAAACCCAGGAGCCTATGCTCTCTCTACAACCCCCTCCAGGTGGCAAATTTGGTCTTAGATAAGAGGAATTGTACTTAGAATGGTCCCAGTTTTATCTGCTGACTGAAGAAGGCACCTTGGCTCCTGGCTGAGACTAGGCTGGGAACTTGGGCACATTGAGCAAATTACTCAAGTTCATCAGTGATCAGCCAGAGCCTGGGCCCTGTGAATCACTGCACATCTGGAGCTGTACCAGGTGAACTTGGCCTTAGTTCTAGCCTTGTCTTGGAAGCCTCCAGGGATGGAGGACCTCCAGACTTTATTCGTCGTCTTGCTTTCCTGAGATGAGCTGGCTTTTTCTCTGCGTGCCTAGGCTTAGCTATTAAAGAAACTATTTATTATATCTGTCATCTCATCTCATCTTACCTGATATGTGTGTGCTGGCTTTATATTCAGTATATTCAGTGCTGTCTGCACACCTGATTTCTTTGTGGAACAAAGGGCAATTTTCTCAAATCAAGCAATGATTCAGCTCTAATATTCACAATTTTCATTTACTTCATGGTTGATTGGTTCAAATTCCGAGGAAGAGCTGTGCTATTTCCTTGTGCTTGTTTGCACACATCTCCTGACGCACCACTTCAGAACTGCACATGAACCGAGTTTTTATGAGTGTTGTGGTACCTCAGGCTCAGCAATGCATTGCTGCGCATTTTCAGACACTGGACCTTTCATTACCCAGTTTCCTGCGCCAATACTCAAACCCAAAGTCTTAAAACTAGCTTCCTGTAACTTCACCTAATAAAAAGCAGGTGACAAGAATACCTGGAAATCTAAGGGAGAATGTTGTCATAAGTACAACCAAGGAAATCTAATTCAACAGTTCAAATAAATGTCTGCAGGCACTTTCTTGTCATCTGTCATTACTCCCTGAGCTAAGTGGCAGCGTGTGCCTTATCTGTTTGATCTGAGAGAGACTGGGCTTTCTCTTGGGAGATGTGGTCCTACTTTTCAAACACACAAAGTTTTCCATCAAGTTAAAGTTAGCCTGGACAGCTTTTGAAGCTTAGGTAAGAGAACAAATCTCTCATATTTTTCTTATTCTTAGCTATTTCAGCCTATAAACCACATTAAGAGCAGAAGCACAGCAGCATATATATTATTGTTTTCGTCTTGGTAGGATAAACCACTGTTTTGTTGTTAAGAAATCTTAAACTCTTTCAGATAATCCACAAACCTTTCAGATATAACAAGATTCCTCCAGAAACTAGCATTACTCATTGCAGTATGTCCCATTTTTCTATTGGATCATGACAAAGTTACTGTGAGTCCCTTTAATGATGGCTGGTACCTGAAAGGCTGCCGGCAGATAGGGTGAGCAATCAGAGGATCTTATTAAGAAGAGATATGAAAGGGGACACTCATGTGCCAGGCAGCTACTTCAAGTGGAGAGGATACCAAAAGACTTAAGGTAAGTCTAGTAAGATAACCTTATCTTAAGATAATGTTGTAAGGATGTCCTCAAGTTACTCCTCCTTTGTGAACCAGTGGCAAGTTACCCAAGTTTAGTGTCACCAGTGCATGCTCCTAGGTAATTCTCTGTCATACCAAAATAAGGACAACAGAAAAAAACCCATCAGGTAAATGTCAATCTCATAATGTTTATCTAAAATCTTTCTTAACTCTCATGATTGGCCCACAGTGGAGCAAGACTCTGAGGTTTCTTATAATAGCAAGTGGGAAGGTAGCTTGGATAACTACTGACTTCTGTGGGATTGCTTCTGACAAAGTTGTCTTGTTTCTCCACTGTCCTCAAGTTGACAGTAGCACACAATGCACAGACACTTTAAGCCAAGCAATAACGTTTTTTATCCTAAGCATCATAACCTCTACGTGAATCAAATCCTAGACCAAACATCCTGTTTATATAATCTTTGTGCACTCAGACATAACCCACTGCAACTTATTATACAGCCATTTTCAGTCATTCTGGATCACATAATCAATTTCACTTGATTAAATAAATTAATTTAAATATATTTAATTGATTAGATAAAACAGCTGCTCATGTGACTGAACATCTGGCTCAGTTCCCTAGTCTGCAGATGAACTTTCTCAGCTGATTCAAAGGTGTGCAGGCAGTGTACAGACTCTGGTGATCCTCATCCCATCACCATGTCTATCAAGACCAAAGGAACAATTTTTCCCTCCTGAAGGTTGCTGTAGTTTCAGGACTCATGAATCATGTCTGCAAATTTCCATATAAATAGCTGGATTCACTGGCCATCAGCTGAGGTGGAAACAAAGGGGTGAGAAACAGTTATGAAAGACAAAGAAAATACTTGAGGTAGTAACAGGACACTGCATTTACCTTTGGGGTCTTGCTAATTGATGAGAGAAATAATACCAAGTCCATCACTAATATCTAGAGAAAACAACTTGATGAGCAATACTGGAGGTAACACTTCTGTCAAACACAAATCAATGTCAATCAAACACAATTTCTTGAGGTGGATAATAAGCCAGTGGTACTCTCTGTGTGGGTTTAGAAGGGAGGAACACACTGAGTCATTGGTTTAAATGTTGCTAGAAAAATAAAGCCCCCATCTTTTAAAGATATCAAGGACCAGCCAGCACAGGTTTGAAAGTCCTCTCTGTCCATGGCACTATGAGCTGGTTTTACCATTCCCTGCTACAGACAGCAAGCTGAGGCAGAACAAGCATCCCTACACAGCCTGTGGCAGATGAGGAGCTGGAGTTCCATGCTAATGCTTAGACCACCAAATCCTCACAGGCTAAACCACATCATACACATGCCCTGCAGAAAAAGGCCATGTCCTACCCTCCCAGCCCATCAAGACCTGGGTGCCTGCTCAAATTCATTTCTTTTAAAGGATTGCTTTTGGGATGGGAAATTGTTCTTTGGTAACTCAGATTTTGGCCTTGATTCTGGAAGATGTCAAAAGCCTTCCTAGCTGTTGGTGAAAGCTTATCAGGCACATGCAACATACTTCATTTTACAGCTTGTAGCAGCCTATTATACTGCTTTCATCCTTGAAAGACAGGAAAGCTGTACTAATAACATTGCCCTAGTGTCTCCCAGTGCAGAAGGTCATGGTATCCAGTTGGCACTTTGTAACTTGCTAGCTCTTGTGCAAGGACGTGTTCATCCCTGACCTGAAAGCACAAAGGATTTCCCTTTGAGTCTTGTTAGTGGTTCATTGCCTATCTCTCAGCTACGTTAATTGCACTGGAAGGGACTGCAAAATCCAGCAGGCTGGTGTCTTCTGATGCTCCCTGAAGGAGACTCACAGATCTGGTGAGCAGCAAGAGCTTTTGTCTCCTCCTTCTTCTCCCGAATTATAATCACCTTGCACTTTTGGACAGAGCATCTGACAGCACTTTTTCCAGTCCTGGAGTAGCCTGCCTCTGCATCTCTGAAGAAGTGGGAAAGAATATGACTCACTCAGAAACCAACTATCTGAAAACTATTGCTTGACATTTAAATAGCAAGAAATAGATCCTCAAAATCACGGCATTAGCTTAAAAATTATGACTATCAAATTCCCTGAGGGTGTCCATGTATATATTGGCAGGGTTAGGCAGGGTAAATGGCCAATTGGCAATGCCTCCAACTCATGAAGTATCCACTGAAGAGAGGGAGCCAAGGCTCTTAGTTTGGGTGCCCAAACTTCAACAGAAGCACGCTGATATTTGCCTGCAACCACAGGACAGGAAAACCTACAGTCTTGAGGCCTGCACTACATCAAGAGACTGGACCATGCTGCACCTTTCCATGTCCTGAAGATGGTTCTCCAGATCAATCTGAATAAAACAGACTTGAATCAGCCTTAACATGTTTGAACACATGAAACATGTCTGGTAGAATCAATGTCATGGCACAAAGTGGATTAAATGAACTTGCTGCAGTCCTACCTGTGCAACATATGTATGGAGCAGAGATGTGATTTCTCTCTCTCATCTTTAGGTGTTATTACCTTAAACATGTTTGACTGTAAGCCTGCCCCTCTTAAGCCAGGCTGGCTTCTTCTGGGCTCTCACTCTTTCTTTCTGTCCTGCTGGAGGAACTGAAGTGGGATTTTGCTGCTGAGGAGTGTGGTCTTGTGCAAAGTGCTCACAGGGTCAGTCAGTTTGTGAAGCTCTTACTGGGAAGATCCCTTGAGACTCAAGCAGGGTGGAACCCATCAACATCAATATCAGACATCAACAGCAGTTTGGACACTGCTGTGAGTGCTTTCTTTTCCTGATCTCTTCTTGTTTTTCAGGTTGGGCATGTTTTAACTGTTCTCTGTCCTTCTGCCAGAGACAAACGGTGATCCCTACTTCCCAGCTACTCTTACCCCATTCAGACAGTTCAGCTGCGGTGTCTAATAGTAACAGCATTAAAATTTGCCCTAGGAAACTATGAGTTCAGAAAGTCATCCCTGTGGGAATGAAAAGGGATTGTATTTGCATTTCTGCAGACCCACACATGTCTTCAGTAGGAGTTTTAATTGAATCTAAGATGATCTCGCAGCCTATGCAAATGTAATGGACAGATAGCAATTCTGTTCTCATTTCCCTAATGTGGGCAAATCATGTGTTGCTCTATTAAGGGATCTTTGTAAGCAGATAGTTAACTGTGAGACCATGGAAGACAAATTAAATGGAAGCCCTGATCCAACAGGGATGGGCCACACACCACCTTGCATCTTGCTGCATGCTCTGACAAGGGAGCACCATCACTTGCAACACCTTGCAGAGGTGCAAAGCACCTTCTGGCCAGAGATGCAGGGTGTGTGTGCTGGAGGTAGATGTAAGTGGATGAAAGGACTAGTGCTAGCCCAGTGCATGGGAGGAACTGTCACCCAGATGCTCACAGAATGGTGCAGGATCACAGCAGGGAAGTGAGCCCTCCCAGAAACAGCTTTTCCTCAAAAACCATAGATGTCTTCAACCTAATGCTGCTCGTGGGAATGTACCAGTGTCAACACGTTCTTAAATGGAAACATCTCTTGGCACCTAGATGGAATTTCTAGTAAAAATCAGAGGGAAGGAGAGAGCTGAGACTTGCAGACTGTCTTTTGGGGCCTTTTAGCGAGGGCATTCACCCTCTGTAGAGAACATGGAGGTTCAGTCCCATAGGTTCAAGCACAGCTACTCTAACCTGGGAGAAAGGCTGCATTGCTGGAATTGTTTAAGATGGTTTTGCTTACCAGATGCTTGCTGAAGTGTGGCCACTGCTCTTAGATGCAACAGGAGCCCTGGCTGGTACAAACCATCCCTCCACTGTGTTCTCCAACCTGAAGCTCTTGCATTTCTCTCATCACAGAAGTATTTTGGGACCAGTTCACAGACAGAGGACAGAGTCTAGTTTGACAGGGTCTCATAGAAGTGTGCAGAGAAAGCCTGGTTCTGCAGGGAATAAGGGTTATTTTATACAAATGATTAGACAAGCAGATTGCAAAGGAACTAGATTATAACAGAAATCCTTGCTCCACTGATACCTACACACTGGTGTCTGCATGCTCATGGTAATTCTTTTGCTTCCTTTATAGATAGATTTACTATAAGGCAGCTTCATTTCTTAAGCAGAACACTGATTTTTCAAAAGTGTGTCATTTTTGACTATGTACAAGTTAATGGCTTGGCTTTGCTTGGGGCAGTTTTAGCTTCCAAGAGGTATTCAAAATAGTAATATGAAGTGATTTGACACGTAAATCATTGGTGCTACCTCTGGGATGAATAAAACAGGGTTTTTTGCTTGCAACCTCCTGCTCAGCTCCATGACTTGTCTATTATCTACTTGAAATACCAACATAAGAGATCTCTTGAGTTAATTATTTGTTTTTGAGTCTTGTAGAAATGACATAATTGTTATCTGCTATGGTCAAAAATGGATGCAGAACACAGGTAGACCATGCTGGTGAATTCATACCCTTTCCAAAGACCAAAGGAGCCCAGTACTGAGGATTTAATGGGAATCTGTTTTCCATTGGGCCAGGGCATTTGTCCTAGCATAGGGTTAGGTTTATCCTACTGAGAGCACTGGTTTAGATAAGATGAGAACCTTTAATGTCAGCTACTGTCTCACAAAACAGCAATCCAAATAGCAATGTTAGAAGCATCACAGAAGCATAGACTCACAGAATTGCTGATGCTGGAGGTACCTCTGGAGATCTTCCAGTCCCATTCCCCTCCTCAAAGCCAGGTCAGCTGGAGCAGGTTGTCAAGGACCATGGCCATATGGGTTTTTAGTATCTCCAAGGACAGAGACTCCATGACAAATCTGGGCACCCTGTTGCACTGTTTGATCACACAGTAAACACAGTCTTTCCTTATTTTTAATGGACTTTCCTGTATTTCAGCCCCATCAGGCACGGATACACATTGATAAGATGTCTCTGAGACTTGTCTTCTGCAGGCTGAACACTCCCAGGTCTTTCAGTCTCTCCACATGCCATAGATACTCCAGTCCCTCAGTCATCTTCATTGCCTTGCTCTGGACTGAGGAGTCTATCACTGGACCCAGCTCTACAGATGTTTATCACCCACGCTGAGCAGGGTCAGGGGACCACCTCCCTCAACTTGCTGGCAGTACTCTCTGCCTAGCCCAGTCCAGGATGCCATTGGCTGTCTTTACTGCATGGGTACAATGCTGGCTTACCTTCAACTTGTTACCCACAAGGACTCCCATGTCACTGTGTGCAAATCCACCTTCTAGTCAGTGAGCCTTCAGCTTGAGCAAATACTATTGTCTGACTGGCAGGAGGAAGCAGAGCTCATCTCAAGCAGCTTATGCAGGTTACCAGACCCAAGAGGCCTTGCTGCATCTCTGGGTTGTGTTACACATCTGTGGTCCTTTAACTCACACAATACCACAGCACTAACCCCTCCATCCTGTACTAGCTTTCAGCTCCTCTACATTAAATCAGGTCTCTATGTAATTCTTTCACCTGCTACAATAAACAGTTTTGGGGATATGGGATAACAGTCAACATGTTAAACAACAGGGTCACCTTCTCCACAGGAACATCCAATGACTGAGGTTGGTGAGCTTGAGACAGATGCATTAGGGGAGATTGTTCAACGCTCCTCATTTACAGTTTCCTCCATTTGCAATGCTACATTCCCTTTATCCCATTTAGTATTCCAGGAATATTATCATTTATGCAACCAAACTTCTTTGATCTTCACCAGCTCACAAAAGCTTTCAAGATGCTTTGCAGTCTGTGAGTGGGAGTTGCAGCAGACAAGTTCAGGGGATGGATGTGCATCTTTTAGCAAGCTGTGACAGTAGGGTCCTCTGCTACAGTTATTGCTGGGTAGGTTACTTGATTCCTCTGAATGAGAACACTTAAACTTAGGACTTTCTGTCACTGGAAACATGTGGCCCCAAAGGGGGACGGATGGATCACACCACAAACTGGTTAGGCAGAGTTGCATCATTGGAGCATTGCTCAGCACAGGAACAGCAATTTTTCGAGGAGGAGCCATGCGTGTTTAATGAAAGCCCCTGAAGAGATTTGGGGTCATTCCACAGAACGACTAAATTCAAACCTGAAGATTAAAAGGATTAATTCACCGAGGAGGAAGTAAGAACCTTTCAGTGCAAGAGACGAACTCTGCATTACCCCTAGAATGCTAATTAATTTTAGCACTAATTTGTCAAACCAGTGGTGTTAGGCAGATTTTCAAACCCAAGAGTATGCCAAGGTCAAACATCATGAACCAGATACTTTGCACTTTGCTTGCACCGAAATTGTAGTGCAGCGGGAATTAGCCCTGTAAGTAATGGTACCACATGTGCTGTGCGGCTGAGCTGGAGTGAACCAAGACTGTACTGATGGAAGCAAATGTAAATTCAGCACCAGGCATTAATTCTGTGTTTGGGACCTCGTTTGGTGGCATTTAAGAAAAAGAGAAACCGGCGAGGAGGCTCACCCGACTGATTCATTCTTCTTTTACTCTTTGGCATGTTCAGCCCTCATCTGTCCGCAACAGTTGTCAGCCAGCACCAAGGTGGGATCACAGACCTCACAGCTCAAGTTAAATCATGATTTAAATCATTAATTAAAGATCATGTTGGAGGAAGATGAGATCTGATGGCTCCTTCCTTCAATGAGTGTCCAGCTCAACAGAAGCTTTAATGCACAACTGTGTCTCACCTACTCTGCATTACATGGTCCATGAGAGTAAGGGATGCATTGACCATCTCAAAATTATGAGACAGGTATATCCAAATATGTTTGGCTTAAACTTTCAGTTCAAGGACATATCCTACTGGGTCCTTACAGTGAACTTAGAGCTCTACTTCATGCTAGCTGCAGGGCAAATGTGAATGTCGAAATAAATTATAGCAAAAGCAAGAAAACAATTAATATTTTATGACTTCCTATGAGCTGAACAACTGTAATGGAAAACTGGACTAAAGGACAAAGCGACTTTTGTATGCAAAGTTGGAAAAGCATAGAATCATAGAATAGTTAGGGTTGGAAAGGACCTCAACATCACATAGTTCCAAGCATGTTCTGCTGTGATGCAGATTTTCTGTTCTCTAAAAAATTATTAATATTGGCTGAAGAAGAAATTTCAGCAGAAGAGATTTGAACCTGTCATCACTACAGCATCTGTCCCAGACGTTACGTAATTGTAATAAGAAGATTTCATGTCAGACTTCATAACTAATGTGGGCAATAATAGCAATTCATGGGGGGAAGGTACAGAAAAGTTAAAATATTGATGTTGATAGCATCAGCAACAGCAATAGCAATAGAAATAGAAACAGCAATATCAATAGCAATAGTAATGTACACCATAAGTCCTGAAGCTGAGATTGCCTTTGAGTCCAGTACGTGCTGATGTTCAGAGCTAGTAGGTATGAACACCGTGGCTCAAGCCCATTTGACTTAGTGCTAATGAGGATTTTCTAGTTTCTTCTTTTTGGGGTCCTTTTTCAGCCTGGTACTTATGCATGTACTTAGATATGATCCAGCACTTTCTTGAGCCAAACCGTACTTCTACAAGAGAGCCTTTACGCTGTCACCCCATCTTTGGTATTTATGACCAAAGAATTTTGTGAAAAGCACAGTAATTTGCCAAATTAGTGTCTATAGCACCTCAACAGAAAAATAGGAATGTGGACAATGAACAAAACTAAATGCAAACCATTCTAAAAACTAATAATCAAGTAATTTTAGGGCCTATTTTGCTGTAATGAAGCGGTTCATCTGCCAAAATATGTTTCAGTAATAATGAGACTGTTTCTGCTGTTTCCTATAGGAAGAGCCTCATAATACATTTCAAATTCAGACTGCTACTCTGGCCAGTGTAGTCAGGATATTACACAGCCCAGTGAGAATTTAAATCATAGGAATAAGAGATGCTGAATATTCATTTGGTTCCATCTAACTACTGCTGACTATGATCTCTGTTCAAATCCTTGAAGCCTAATTTTAATTAATAGGAATTATTGCTCAATATTCAGCCTGAAGTTTCATTGTGTTTCCCTTTTCCTTTTTGGAAGTTGTTGAATATTCATTGCCCTCCCTGAATTTGCATTAATCCGGGAGAAGTTTTTCCTCATGAAATGAGCATGGATGTGTGCTGAGTATCAGTAAGGCAGTGGAGCTGCCTCAGGAAGCCAGGCATGTAAGTGTCCTCTGTTTTCTTTCTTTAGCAGCCCCAGAGCTCCCAGACCATGTTCTTGAATATCTCTGTATAGGATGTCTGCTACCAGTGCAAATAGATAGTGACAATCTGTAATAGAAAGTGAATGAAGGAGGCAGGGAGGGTTTCCACGGTGACTAGTCCATCATCAGAGTCCATGGGCAGAAATGAAATACCTGACACTGCGAGAGCTTCCACCACTATGAATCTCATATAGTTATGCATGTGTTCAAGCAGCTTCAGTACTGGGTGACAGAAGGAAAACTGCTGTGCAAAATGAGAGGTCTTTGCTCTGCCTCCTCACATTTGAGTTCAGTCCCACCTCCATAAAAAGGAAATATTGCAGTGAAACAAGATCTCAGACCACTGATACTCTGAGACACAGGAAATGCTTCTGGATAGATGAGGGATGCAGGAGGCATTTAGGCATGGGCTAAGCTAAGTACCTCTTTTACAGTAGGAAAAGCCTGAGTCAGGACTGTCTGGAAGGAGTCATGGTGACAAGCAATAACATCTCTTTACAGCCTCCTCAGAAGAGGAAAGGCTTCAGGAAAGGCAGTCATGTAGGACCTGAAATAACTGAAATCACTAGACCTGATTGCAACAGGACTCCCTCCAGCTTGGCTTCCTCTCCGAACAGAGGCCAGCGACAGATGAGGAACCCCATGGGGGATAAGTATCAAATAAAGTGCCTGGGGAGAATGTTCTCTTTGAACTGCATCAGTTATTGGCAGTTGGCTTCTGCTCTGAAAGAGAACAGATTATGACCCAGAAATCTTTCCTATGTGTGCACTAGCAAGCAAAGTGTGAAGTGGAGTTTATATAAGCTTCCAGAAGTGGTGTATAAATAGGTATGTGGTTTGAAGAGCAGATGTGAGGTATGGAATGGAATGCTGGGCTAATAAATGTCACCCAGGTTTCCCTAATTGCCATTTGGATCGCAGTGTGCACATGTGCAGGAGTTTGAAGGTGCACGACTTTTCCTTCTTCAGTCCTGAGACTTCTCTCTTCTGTTACCCTGCATTAGGTATTACCATGTATAAGGTACCATGTATAAGGTACCATGTTTGCATGTGCTGTCATGAGTCAATGAGTGGGAACAGGCTCAGATGGGGCAAGAGTAGCTCCACCTGGGAGTGTGCTGTCCCAGGAATGGGGATGAGCTCTCTTCATGTGAAACCTCAGGGCAGACATTTCCAGATAGTGTAAGTGATAAAAAGCCTATATTGACAGCCTGTCTCATGAAACATGTTTTACTATTCCTTCTAGTTCTGTAAACCTGGATAGCTACTACACCTTGGTCAATAAACCCTGATGTTTACCTCCATGACTGTCAATATTTATGCCATTATAGCATGATTCAGGGGTCAATAATCCCAGGTTCTTGTGCAGCAGGAAGCTTTAGGTCTAAAATCAAGCCTTTCATGACAGATTTGCACAGTACTAAACTCTGCAGGAGTCTCGGTAGTGTAATAACGATAATAGCATATTCTGTTTGGCAAATCCTCTTTTTGTATTGCCTGTAAAAATATTGTGCTTTATTTTACTCTATTACCTTTAATTCCAAGTTCACATCTCCTCTGAATTTAGAGTTTGTGCTGGTTTAGGGAGAGACAAGCACATAATTTTTGAGCTTTTTTCCCAGAAGGACGTAGTAAGCTTTCATTGCTTGAAAAATCCTTGAGGAAAACTGCATGTGCAGGGGTCCCTTGCACAGTCAGGCAAGAGAAACGGACAACCACGACCTCCCTCCGACTTAGTGCTGTTTGGCAATGGTAACCTGGAGCAAACAAACAGTCCTGCATTACCTGCAAGACTTGTGCTTCTCTGATTCATGTCCAACCTGGCCTTCAACACTGCCAGGGATGGGGCAGCCACAGCTTCTCTGGGCACCCTGTGCACCCTCACAGGGAAGAGCTTCTGCCTAAGAGCTCATCTCAGTCTCCCCTCTGGCAGGTTAAAGCCATTCCCCTTG